>JAOXNN020000027.1:4224710-4238092 GCA_028571205.2 Hydropsyche betteni | reverse complement strand
GACGATAAAAAAGCAAACTTAATAAAAGAAAGTACTTGGCCGGCAGACACAGCTTGTGCAAATAATTCGGGATACTATTTGTTGTACAATGAAGGAATTAAACCAGGCAAAATCAAAGTGGATGTATTGGTCAAGGCACACCAAAAAGAATGGGATGTATGGCGCATGGGACAATTAGTGATTAAATACAAAGCACAGCAAAAGGATGTAAAAACCACTATACTCCGGCTACATAGATTTTTAAACGATAATGAAGAAAAGTGGATAGATCTTGTAACTAAAAGCCCAGACTCGTCATTTGATCATTTAGAAATCACCATCTGGAATCCAAGCGAAAAGCCAATCTGTATAAAATCTTTAAAGTTATATGCAGAAGAATAAAGTAGACTGGATAGATTTATTGATGGTTACACTGTTGGGCATAGCCTTTACACATCTTATTTTAGGATTCGAAAAAGTAAATCCGTTTTATACCAATTGGCTTTTATTACCCGGCAGTGATTATTCGTACCATTATTTAGCTTGGGAGTATTTTAAAGATAGCCCATGGTCATGGCCATTGGGTAGAATAGAAGGATACGCCTATCCTATGTACAATTCAGTCATGTATACCGACTCTATTCCTTTATTTGCCTTTATATTCAAGCTGTTTAGATTTTTATTACCGGCAGATTTTCAATATTTCGGTCTTTGGTATCTGAGCTGCTATGCATTGAATGGTATTTTAGGTTTGCTCATAGCTCGAAAAATTGGTTATGGTAGGTTGTCTGCATATTTGATTTCGATATTTTTTATGGGAGCAGTCATATTGGTTGCCAGATTCGGGCATGCTGCATTATGTGGTCAATGGCTGATAGTATGGTCTCTTTATATTTATCTTAATAAGGAGACTTGGGCAAAACAAAGAGTATTTAACCATATTCTCTGGTCTTGTCTGTTAGCTGCCCTTATTCATCCGTATTTATTATTTATGGTGCTTGGCTTGCATGTTTCAGTTTTATACAAAATGAAAGGTGACAAGATAATAAGCATTAAATCATTTATGATCGTATCCTTTGCGCTGGTAATTATTAGTTTATTTGCCTGGTATGCTAGTGGAGCGTTTTTATTTAAAGGTCAACTATCGGAAGGACTGGGTAAATTTTCTGCTAACCTGAATACATTTATCAATGCATGGGATGTCGGCACATTAGGGCCTCGATTTAATTATTTTGGTGATGGTCAAGGGGAGGGAATCGGATATCTGGGTATGGGTATTTTAATTTTGGCATTATTTACTGTTTGCTATGCTCTATTCAATTTAAAGAAAAACAATTCCGATCTAAATATAAATTGGTTTTTTATTGCTTGTATTTTATTTTTCATATTCTCTTTGAGTCCCAAATGGGCTATTGGTAACCATCTTTTGATAGACTGGAAATACAATGATTATATATCTCGAACTTTCAGAGGAACAGGTAGATTTATATGGCCACTTTATTATTTTATTTTGTATTGGGTATTTAAAATATTGTATTCAATTAATCAAAATTCAAATTTTCGAATTGTAATTTTACTTACAGCGGCAACAGTACAAGCTACAGACCTCAGTCCACTTTGGAAACGAAATAAATTTGTAGATCATAGTCCGCCTCCTTTGCCATTTTCCAATGAAATGAGATCTCTAATAGCAAAAACGGACAAGCTAATTATCTATCCACCTTATGCAGCTACTATAGCCGACTTTTGTGATTATATCTATTTTGTAGATTTTGCTCAACACCATAAAAAGCCTATCACTACAGGGTATGGTGCCAGATTTCCTGAGCAAATCGGTAGATCATTCAGAGATAGCATTCAAGATCTAAGCAAATATCTGTCTACTCATAAGAATGATATTGTATTGACGCATGTAGATTCTGTATCGCTTCATCAGAGATTAGTAACGGATCTAGGTGGAAAATCATTGCAATTTGAAAGATATAGGATGTATGTACCAGATGTGATTGTGTCTTCTTTTAGTCCTTTAATATCAACATAAAATAGAATGTTTAGATTCCGTTCTGGGATACACACGAGTCATTTGTATCCCATATGGATGTCAGGATTAATCGAGCCGCTTCTGAACCACAATATTAATTCAATTACGGTATTACGGATTAATTCGCTTTGAAATACAAAGAAAAGTTAATAATTTCTTAAAAATTCAACAGATTTTCACAAAACGATTTCTATAGCCATAACATAATATTATAAATACTTCGTACGCAAAGATTAATCAAATTATATTTAAAAACAACTTGCTCAACTAATACTATACTAATACAATACTTAGGCTTCTTAATTCCGCTTCTAACGTATGTCGATTAAGATAACAATTATTAGAATTGCAATTCTCGATAACAATCGTTTGAATCGTCGAAAGTTATATAAACCATTCATACCATTAAACACAAACAACTGATATGATTTGAATCCCAGAACCTCGGATCAAATTTTTTTAATTCATCGCATTACTGATGTAATATAATATAATAATCCCCTATATATAATAGCGGATTTGTGTGTGTGTGTGTGTGTGTGTGTGTGTGTGTCTGTTCGATGACGCTCACGACTTGGGTCGCGCTCGCGACTACGGTCTTTATGCGTATACAGTTAACGTCTATAATATGATGCTTATTACCTACTGCCCTTGGCTTTGCCTATATGTCACAAACAAATAACAAATGAACTATTTTGATTTTATTAATTAAATATTAAATATTCAAATCGGGTTCACATTTCGGGTTCGCACAATCGGTTTTTCACATTTTATCGTTTTCCGTTTCTTAACAACTCCACAGCCGATGTTATTAACATCGGGCCTATTTACTAGTATTATATAATACAAGAAATTTCGGAATTCCCATGTGACTCAACTCAAGAATTTCACTGCGAAATTTTCATCCGAAATTCCGGCACTCCCTACCTAATACATAACCGAGCCATTCGCCGAAATTCGAACCCACAATCGACACCGAAACGATCCACCAGAATCGCCATCCTCGAACGTTGTTGCTATACAAACCAGCGCGCGAGCATCGACCTACGAGCCCGCATGCGAGCTCGGGACGGGTGTAGGTCCGGCTTAAGGGCCACGGCGAAGGGCCATTAGCCGCGGCCGCATTACGTCGACCTGCCCAGATTTATCCGTCACGCAGCCGCGAGAGCCTTGCGGAATATAAATGCGTGGCACTCGTGTGTACGCACGTGCGCCCACGCCAAGGGGTGGCCATCTCGGGTCCCGACCCTGGGCGAGGGGTTCGGAAAATGGAAAATGTCGCGCGAGGGGAGAGGTCAACAGCTTCGGATGTTGTGGTCGACTTTTTTTCGGCAAAAGTAATCATAAGTCGGCGGCGTAACGCTCTGGGGATTTCATGGAAAGGTCATGGCGTGATTGCCGTTCGATTTGTATATTTTTTTTTTATATTAATCTATGAATCGTATCTTTACTTGTAATAGTTAACATTACAAACTTTTTCACTTTTTGGTTGCTTTCTAGAACTTTAAACTATAATACGTGGCTTTCAGTCAGAGAAGCATCGCATGTTTTTTTGTGTAAATAAATTATTAAATATCCATTTTTTTGAGAAATATATTTAAATGAACGATGGTTAACCGAATACGCGTACGAGTCACGTATAAATTTGTACCTGAGTCCTTCATAGTAATAGTAACGAACGGATCTCAAGATTGTATCCGAAATATGTAGCGCAATGCAGTATTATTTTTTCATAAAAATAATAATCCGTGTTTGATACAGTCGATATTCAAAATAAAATATGAAATAATCTATATACTGTATGTATAGTATTCAAAATTTTCCAGTATCAAGTATACAACTCATTAAAGTTGTAGTATTAAATATAATATAATGCATTGAAGTATATTGAAGTACATAAATGCAATTGACAGGACAGTAATTTTCCCTACTTTAACATTGAATATGAATTTCAAATTTTTATTTTTTTTTAAATTTTTGACAAAATTGAAGAAACAGAATGTCGACAAATTGAGACAAAACAAATTTAGCGTTTTCACGAAGAAGGACAAAGTGGGACTGGAAGTCAAAGTTGACCATTCAAAGGATGCGTCATCCATTTCCGAATACCGTATAATAAATAAGCTCGAGGAGATAGAAATTATTTTTCCTGACTTGTAACGAAAAACATGTCGTGAAAACTAGTTTTATATCGATAAAAATGCATAACCATCCAATTCATAACTGCTTGCAAAGATCGGGTTTCCAAATAAAAATCTATGTCCATATTATATTACAATTTCTATCCGACTTCTCAAATACCAAGAAATTCTCAAGTTCGGTTATAAAACCATATAATCATCTAGCTATATTCCGATGCACTTAACTGGATAATATAAACAAAACAAACTTTTTTCCCAATATACATAAAAGTAATTTTCGCATCGGAAAAACTTAAAACGGAATGAAAAATTAAAAGGGGACCAAAAGCGAAAAAATATATAACGAACCGAGCGCAGATGACCTTAATTACCCCAAAAGTCGCAGATAAAGATACGCCCAAACCCTCCATTCCGGGATTATCGTGCATCATTAACACCGAAACACAAATCTAAAAACGAAAACAAACAAGCGAAACTCGGCAGAATCGAGAAGAAATAAGTCTTTTCCGTTACCGGAGATCGTTCGTTTTCGCTGAAATCGAATCCCCATCTAAAGAAATTAGATATAGTGCACTAGTGAGACGACACGTGATGGTAACACACCGTGCACCATTGCACGTTGGCATAGGTAGAACTAAAGGTTCACCACAATTATTTTAATGGACTGCAGACTCGAAAACCATCCATCGTATGGAATATCCAATTTCGAGTGCATGCAATATATTTGTGCGACTCTAGCTCTTTTCGAATAGTGCTAAGAAGTATTAAAAACGTAAATGTAAAAGTAAATGTATGTATACGGCGAATCAATAGAACTTATGTAAATTCTGTCCCATTCATAGCAAGATGCATATTACAAATACTTAAATTAGAATATTAAATAAAAGATGTATTTGTTTGTTCGTTTGAAGGCGTTTCACTCCAACACCGTTCGACCAATCAACATAAAAATTGGCATGTATATTTTTTTATCGAGAAAGTTTTTTTATCATTAAAATAGGTTATCATTTTTCTCAGAACCCAAAACGGACGGTCTGTAAAAAAATGTTCCCCCCTACATACAAAAAAAAAATTTTGCACGTTCAAAAATTGTAATAATATACTGCCTGCTTATTATGCTTTTGTTTTATTGTATTTAAATTAAAAAAATAATTTTATTTAAAATTTAAGTTCCAAGCAACGCCGGGTACTATCCGCCACTTTTATTATACATCTAAACTGTGATTAAAAACACATATTGGTAACCTGCCATCCCAGCAAAAATCCATGCACAACTACCGCCAAATATATACCAAACACACACACACCACGAAGCGCAACATCTAATTAACAAAGTTCCCGTATGAATGTGTTCAGCAATTAACGCAGCCGCACCAACACAAACACAAACACACGCCCGCAACGCACACACGCACGCGAATAAATTGCGATTTAATTCAATCGGGAGAACCCGAAAACCCGCCGGCGTCCCGAAACCGGGACAGTTTGCGGAACTTTCCATCGTCAACTTTCCCCGGGACGAAAACGAGCGACCGTCCCCCCGGAGGTGATGCGGATAATCCGCCCAAGGAGCCCTTCTTCCCGACGCGCGGGCGGGAAAAAAAGGGACAAACGTCAATAAGCGGGTCGGTTTCGTCTCCGATAATGTATGCGGGGCGCATTTTTTCGCGGATGGGAAAGCGAACTTTCGAACGCGGGAAAGCCGCAAGGGCCTCGAACGGCGATTGGGGCCCTTCGAGGAAATCCGAAGTCATATTATCGAGGAGTGGTTCTCGGAGTAAGCTGGCGTTTCATTGACTTGCGGAAGTTCCGCGATAACTTTCGCTCGATGGAACACGCCTTAATCGCGTCAAGTAATTCCTATAAATTAATTAATAAAATTTATTCAATTGTATAATTTGTTCCGGGTATCGTTAAGTCTTCCACAGTCTGAAACCATGATGTAGGTTTATTAGGGTTTATATTTAAAATAATAAATTAAACATTTATAATATTTACCATATAGATGCAAGTTTATGATGATTTTCAAATATACCGAGATGAAACTCGTTCTAAATACAGCATCATTTGATTTGCTTGATTTAGAGACTATTGTTATTGTAGTTTCATCAAAATAAATCTAAATACGTATTTATGATTTATATTCAAATATAAGAATATTTCAAAAACTAACAATACCAAAAATCAAATATTTATACAAAAAGTTTTTTCAAACATATAAAAGCAAACAACCATTCTTCAAAGATCAATGTACCGTATCGAAATGAACCTAAAAAGCATATATGAATATAACAAAATTTAATCGAGAACATACCGATAAATTTCGAACTTTCGAAAATAAAATGAACCGAAAAAGTACAACACACTAGAACGTAACTGATCGGTTATATTGCGGCATCAATTCAACCCGACCATCAGTATGGCGTTCGGAACGACTTGTGTGTGCCTCGAGTTTAACATCGAGGCACTGGTTAAATGAAAAGTTTAGCCGTTTAACTGTTCGCCGTACAAAATAGACAAACACACGGAGCGTAGTGGAACGCGTAAAACTCGACCGGAATCAGTTTAATGTGAACAGTTCCTTCAGTTCTAACGGTGCGGAAAAAATTCAGTTTTAAAGTTTAAATGAGAGTGGCTCTAAAGCTGAGATGTGTGTGAGCATTATGACTTTGAATGAAGCAATGTTAATTTTCAAAAAGTTTCCATTGTTCGATCATTTCAAAAGCAATAGTTTATAGTTAATTAGAATCACTTCAACACACGAATGCGAGTTTAAGAATTTGGATTTATAACTATTTGATTATGCTAATTCGATGTGAACTAGCTGAATTTTTACTTTTCATAAATCGTCTGGAATAATTCGAAATTGAGCATACCGTACATTCCGGATTGCCTTTCCGATAACGATAATGCGCAGCGCAAGAATGCGAACCATCCGAAGTGTCCTAAGTAAGGGTTTCAGACGATTACCGCAAATTGCTCCCACTTTATATATTTGTGCATAGAAAGCGATGGGCTCTTGAACAAAGGTGATCGACTGAAAGTAACAGCAACTTCGAATAAAACGAATCGATGTGATCCAAAGAAATTCAATGTATATAAATATTCCGTTTATGAAACGTGCTCTATTGAGTTGAACTGACAATGAAGCATAATAACAAGTCAGAAAACATCAAAATTAAATTCAAATCAGAGTTAAACGTTCGTTTTTTTTATTCAATCGGATAAATTTAAAAAAGATTTCAATCACATTTTAATCTTGGAATTTATTCGATTTTCTAATGATGATTAACAAAGTATGAATATTCAAAAAATTTAAAACTTAAAATAAGAAAGAAAACAAATACGAAACAAACTCAATTTAACAAAGACAGAACACCGACAGACTCTGGACAGAAGCACAAATATATAACACACCAGAAAATATTATACCTAACTTTCATAGATAACTGCAAATAGAAATCCCAGATTAAACAATTTTTGACACGGACACAACCCGTGTACATCTTTTTCAATCAAAGCAAAAAATAGAAACAAGACGACCCGCCGGCGCTCATTCAATTTGTCAACGCACGCACCTAGTTTCCCGCGGGAACAATATCGGCTTTTTCATTTTCCCGACGCTTTTCCCCAACGGCCTGTACGGCGACTTCGATCAAATCAGAGCACGACAACGATGAAAGAAAATATCATACAGGAGTTCATCTTTTCGTCAAAAGTGCTGAGAGTTTATCCCAGGGCTTTTAACCGAATTGCTAAAGAGCCAATGCGCTGAAGAGTTTGAGAGGATTTTCTAAATGAGCACGAAATGTCTGAGACATGTTAATCTAACGATAGGCTATGTATAAACAGAGACTGATATAATTATTCGCGTTATTATTTTACGTTGGCCGATTCTATACACAAATTAATGAAATTTCACTGTTTCATAACAAATTCCTTAGTGACAAAACAATTTGCAATCGCTGATGGTTTTCCTTTCAACTAAATTAGTATTTGGTTGCAATGTTTTGTCAAATTGTCGTTCCAACCACACCCGGTTTTAATCAATTCAGCATTGGAAAAACAAAACTAAATAACAGGTAAAATCACCAAACAACAACCAATTTTTGAACACGCACGGGAAAACTAATCTAATTGAACTATCCTCAACAAAAACGCACGTTTTGCCGCGTTATAAAATTGCATTGAAAACGATTCATTTAATAGCTCTGCGAAAAATTAAACCAATCAAACATCGAATTACTATCCACTTTATTGAAACAAAAAGCCACTACAACAGGATAGCATCGCGGGTAGAAAAAATTCTAATTAGAAAAGCAAAAGGAGGCTAAAAGTTGACCGCCCTTCTATTACCCACACAATATTGGACGCGGAAAACTCCACATAACTACCGAGTACAATACCGAGGTTTCCGGACTCGCTTTCCACGGAAAGCTATTTGCACAGGGAAAAGTTTTTCCAATAAGGAATCCCAGAAGATATTTATTTATCAAGGAACGGGGTCGGTCGGCACTGCCGATTGCGACCGCGTATTTTATGGTGTTCGTTTCGAGAGAACGGACATCGGTTTTGACTGCCTTTATTAGAGTAAAAAAGTGTTACATTATTAATGTTCGTCATGGCGTGACATTGTAACGTTAAACTATTTCTATAAATATATGAAAGCGGCTTGCGTGATTCCCCATTTGACAATCAACTGAAATGCCCTTTAATATTGTACAATTTTAACTAAATCAGCGAAATATTATTGTAGAGCTGTTTTGATAACGCTAATGTTAACGACTTTTAAAATTACTTTTTTTTTTAAATGCGATACATGATTTTGAATAATCTTGATGTAGATAGCGATTATAAAATTTTAAAACAAACATTTTTTAAATGGAGCACGATAATTTTGACGCAAACACGAAAAATTTAACGTGTATATTTGAAACAAAAAAAAAGTTATTTAATTTATAAAAGCACTACTTTACTGTACCAAATTCACTTAGAGAAGAGAGAATTAGTACCGGAGATAAGATAAATCAAGCAACCATTCACGGAGCTCATTCAAGTTCCAGTATCCTCCACACAGCACACAAACTACAAAATGATACCAGCAAGTCCGAAAACCGTCCCAGAGTCCAGAATCCGCACAGGGAAGAGGTAAAAACTCGAAACTGCCGGAAACCGTCGGTATCCGAAGCCCGTTCCATTAGTGGCCGAGACGCGCGTGACCCGACTCCCGAAAAACCCTAACTAAATAAATCCCAACGTATGCATATTTCACAAAAATGTGTGTATAAAAAGTAAAATAAAAAAAAAGAACGAAATAATATATACGAAAAAAACCCGAACGTCGTCGTGCAAACCTAGCGTCCCGCCGACAAAATAATAAAGGAACGCCGAATGAAAATTCATTTTTTCGCGCGCCGAGTCCTGAATTACAATTTTGGGGATGTGTTTTTTTTTTTTTGTTTTTGTATTCACCATTTTTAATATATACGTATGTAAGTACAACATTTTGTTCGGCTTCTGTAAAATAAACGCTGCTTACAAAGGCGCTTTATGGGAGCGCCCGAATTCTCGCATGAAAGTTTCGCGCAATCTAATTACGTTAGCGCAATTTCGACGCGATTGCTAATTCAGTCTTGAATTATATTAATTATAAATTTGTTTTCGTAAAGTAAAAAAAAAAATAAGTTGAAGTGAATTAAATTAAATTTAAATTTACGGTGATTAAAACTCTATTCGAAAACAACAATGTAACTTTTTGAAACAATTTGATATGTGGTAAAATTAAGTGTTAGGTACATTTAATTTTTGAGTACAATATTTGTATTTGAAATATCGTAAAATTAAATTCCTTGCAATTAATATTTAAGCGAGGTAGAAAATTTTGACAAAATATAGCAATTTAATAACCTTATCGTTTCGACAAACTATATATTCATGTTCCAAATTAATCAAAATTTTATGTACGAAACTTATTTATCGCATTTAATTTCAACTAGTCCATTCAACGTATGAAACTTCTGCTTCGTTTTTGCATACAATAGTCTCATATTGCAAAGTTTCAACAAAATTCGAATTTCACGACATAAAATAACCAAACGCACAAAACAGTTGATAATTAGTTCTTACGGATTGGAAAACACAATTAATAAATCCGTTTTTTGTATATATCGAAAAATAAACAACATCTTCCAATTTCGTGCACCATAATACCCTAGGAGAGAGCGTCGACTTCTTATAAACACACATCAATTTTCCACCAGAGCCGAACTGACTATTTAATGAAATTTCAAGCCGGGGCGAAGAAAACTCAACTGACTAGTCGTAACGAGTTATCAAAAGTTACCATCGGAGAAATTTCGTGTTCCAAGATACACATACACACACTTTTAAGTCAGGCGTCGTCGTACGTCATCGTACATAAAACTTTTCCCGGCTCAGATCAGATCCCCGCTCTGCAATTACAGCTTCGTTGCGGTATAACGTCGTTAATTGAAAAAGTTTCCTTTTTCTCCAACCTCCGTTCTTCTCAGTGCTTGGTTTTAATAAGCAACGATGTCTCGTCCACCTCGCGCGAATATAAATTAATTTTAAATCAGTGCAAAACTAGTACAATCTGAATAGAGTATTTAAGTACTCGAGCGTAACGAATATCAAAGTATTATATAATACAATCTGTCCACGAAGTATACTAATTTGAACTAAAACCAACATTTTCCATGAGAACCAATGTTACAAGATTCAGATTTTTTTAATGCACCAATTCTCTTTTCATCAATTTAGTTACGTGATTTAAAAAATTCGTATAGTTAATTTGTTGTGAGACAAATTGGTATGAAATATTTTAGTTTCAGTATCCGATTATAATATTTGTGTAACATTCTAACGTGTACGAACTTTCAATGTTATCCTAGAGAAAATGTTAAACTGCATGTAATAATTAAACCATAAGATTTGCAATCTATTATGAAATAACTTCAATTATCTAAACAATAGAACTAAATTCGAACAATCTAAAAAATCCAAATACTTCTACGAAGTCGTGCACGCATCGTTAAGAATATTTCTACCGCAAAGAAATAGTCACTTTTTCGCCTTTCTTCGAGGATTGTCCTGGATTAATGGGATAAGACACATCACTCTGGAAAGATAATCCCGGTCGTGTGGAGACAACGATTCAATTATCCTCTGCGAAGCCTTGGACGCAAATTACATTCAAAATCATATTCGACGTGGAAAGTTTGACAACTCAGAAGCTGTCTCGCGCGAAAGGTGTGTGTGGAGATACGTTCTGAATTCCGAAACACGTTGTATTGATTTCGTTTTCAGACGATTGAATTCGAATCGGATCGTTTGTTCCCAAAGGATCGCATTGAAACGGAAAACGTCTTATATCTGTTTTGTCGCTTATATTTCAAGCGAACAGTCAGTAACGAGAACGCATTCGGAAAATACGACATGGCAACATAAAATAAGCTACTTACCCGCAAGCTTTTGCAAATTAGAAAAATACAATAGTTACTTAAAATGCATTCAAAGTATATAGATAAAAACAGGATTATGTATCATTATACAGAACATTATCAAAGTCTACAAAACAAAAGTTCAAATAACGAATCTGATTACGTAAACGAAACGCTGTACCGAAAAAAGACTTACTTCGATTATTAAACATACTTTTTTGACATTTCTCATTATACATAAAAAGAACAGGGACAACCTTTCATCTTATTTTTTAACAGAACCACGATAATGACATTCTATAATAACGGCTTTTTCTAAGCAGGCCACCATTTTTCGGAAACATTCCAATACTAAAGGTCGTAACATAATGGTAAATGATTATTTCCTCATCTTCCAGAACAAGAAATACGTAATATTAAATTACTTCGATGGCCACGGTCCCGCGTGGGCAGGACATAACCGTATTAGCGGACGCATTAGTCCTTGCCCCGGGTCAAAGGACAGCTCGTAATTGGGCCGAATTCGATCCGAACAAAGCCGGAACGTTGTCCGGTGGAATAGAAGCCTCTTCTCGTATTCTGGCTACTGTTGATCGTTCGCAAATCGGACCACAAAGAACCGTTTTCGTGTTTTCTTCGATTGTGGTTTGTTTGTCGGCGCTGCCTTGTTGTTGAGAGAAGATTACGCCCCAGCTCGATCATTATGCCGAGGTTGTAAGCAATTATTATCTAAATGGATAAGTGTTCTAGTTTTTCTTGTTTGAAATTACGAAGGAATAGTTATTGTATATTCCATTAGTGGATAAATCCAACTTCTCACAAATTTAAATACGTTAAATATTAATCATTTAAATTATAGTACAATGCATCGATACGCCGATCAAGAAAGTAAAAAATGAAAAGTCAATTTTTTTTTCTAATTTTCATAACCAAATAGCATTATTTTCGAGCTCAAAATAAGACGATACAAATATTTAATGAGTTATAATTATAAATTTTAATAGATAAACTTCGATCTGGATTAGGATACAGAATTAAAAAAAGCCCAGATGAAAATTTCTAGAACTTTCCAAACGCGATTTAAATGAATACGCTTATCTTTACAGAAAAGCAATCTGACCGTATTATGGTTGAAGTCTAGTGAAGTAAAGTGAAGTGAAACGATCAGTATGCTCAACTGTTCCGTTCGAATCGATAGCTCGGCTCTAATTAAGAGACGTTCTCTATTACAATTCAAATTGTATTAATATGATATCTCCAGACAATGATTATAAAATGTCGAACATAATTAACGATTTTAAGTTTCGATAAAAACCAATACCTTAATTAGTTTATGTGTGTGTGTGTGTCACAGTTCAAGTGTTCACTTTTGTTTGTTTATACCCATACTATTTTAGGTATACCTTAACCATCGATTTTAGTTTGAATGTCAACTGTCAAATTTTACCAACATATAATTTCGTCTAAACTAAAAACAGATGTCATAAGTATCATGGTTGGGTTAGCGTTTTATCTTGAGTTGTGAAAACGTGTTCAAAACAACCTCTCAAAGTTCAAACTGACACGACAGGTAGACACTACGCGTATTTCTCGATCATTAGTTGACATACCAATTTCCACCTTGTTGATATTTATCATAAGAGTGTTATCTGAATGCAAACACAACTTAAATTGTCGTACCGCACTAACAATTGGACTAGAGCTGTTTTGAAGGTGTATAAACAGACTAGTTTGTTCGTGCACAAACGAAGTGGACACTCA
>JAOXNN020000027.1:4199964-4211984 GCA_028571205.2 Hydropsyche betteni | reverse complement strand
TGCGCCCCGGCCCCCCCCGGCGATCTGTCGCCACGGTTTTTATAATGCAACACTTTGTTTTTGGGGGCCGGGCGCCCTGGTGGTTTGGGGGCCCACTTCAACCCAATACAATGTCTTCCATTATAAATCGCGCCGCGACTAATGGCCTGTGGGCGCCTGGCCTTACACTTCAAGGGCGATTTTTAAGGTCAAAACATACTCATCGAAACATTTGGAAGCATTTCCAACACATTTGAACCTCCAAAACATCGCGTAATAAATCAAAAATATTATTAATCGCAAAAGTTGAATTTTTTTTTCAAGAAAATAGTGAAGTACAAAAAAGCGAATAAATTCTTTGCTCGAAATAAACGCCTCCATTTGCAAAATGACTTGAAAAAAATTTTGATGCTATGAAATACGTTTTTAAAAATGTCTATGATCAATATAACACAAGACAAGTGATGAATCTACGGAAACGACACAACTGAGAATCGAAGAGGACCATCAAAAATACGGAATTATTATCACGTGTTCAGACTTTTGACTGACTGAGAAATGAGGCTTTGCTCAACCAACCCCCCACGTTCAGTTTTTTTAAAAGAAAAATGGAAATAAACACGTCTAGATGTCCCTAATATAATTTGGTGACGCTATAAATTATCTGATTTGTATGTGTTTCAGGTGCGCCTACTTAAATTCTGATTTAAGCTAATTGTCACCTTTGAAACCAAATAATTATTTTTACAATTTGAATCTAATCATTCTGCGAATCAATTATTCGCTCTAGTATATATAATATACAGTTAAAGTACAATTATAACATTTCAAAGCATCATAAATGCAATAGTATTACTGAAAATTTACAATATTTATATCCAAACGTTGTCTTTCCAAAGACATTATAAAAGCACTCCCATCGATGCATTATTAAAAATACCTAAACCAAAAATGCAAAAACGCTTTTAGCGTGATGGATGCGAAAGGCGATTTCGAAGCGCCATCTTGCCACGAAAGGGGACCATAAATAATGAAAAGGTTGCGAAGCACTGTGTTTCAGAGGATAAAACACCCACTCGTGCCGCCACTGGTTGGCACCCACCATAGTAGACACTGATGAGTGTTTACAGGGACATTTTTCAGAGCCCGCCTTAAATTGCAGACGAAACGACGAGCCAACTGCAATAGTTGCACACACCGCAAATATCGACCTCGACGTGCACGAAAGTTTTCGGAGAATTAATTATTCCTCGAAACAGGACAATATATGTTCCGTGCGAAAAAAGTTGGCCCCCATGGGAATATTCATAAAAATTAGCGGCAACGAATGCACGCCGAATTCGTCCGGTCCCTTTATGCAAAAACGTCGAATTTGAAATTCAAAAATGTACACTCGTTTTGGATACGGGGTGGACGAGTGCGCGTTTTAAATTTTCTACGGCTTTGATAGATGTGTATTTTAAATGGGTCGTTCAGCACGTGTTACGATCCGCGATATTTCAATATGTGAGTTGAACGAATTTGCGCCAGCGAGAACGTTCAAGAGGTCAAGTGGTAGTACTCACGCAAATTATAATATTACGAAATAAAAAATAGTAAAATGAATTATTTATTATTCAAAGTGTAAATTGAGTCGGAATTAAAATGTAAAATGTTTTTTTTTTTTTTTATTTTATCACAATTTTTAAAACGCGCATAACGATGTAAAATAAAATTATGATTTTAATTGCGACAAAGAAAATGAAAAAGATCAGTATAATTCTAAGAAAATTGTGACAGAAATTTTCCCATTTACGCAAAAGTCCAATTAACTTGGAGCTAAAAAAAAATATGACATGCCCAATTTTGCAGTAATGAACGCTGATCCGTTACATTTATAATAATGTAAATGCATATATTAACTCTAAAAGTTAAATTCAAAGCAAATGCAAAAAACGCACGTTACAACAGAATTTACATCACATAGAAATTGTAGTTAAATTGCACAATTTACTTGTTTAACCAAGAAAAGTTGATGGAAGTTCTCGCTTATCCAACCTCTTGGGATCCAATTAAATTCACGAACCAATTTGCATTTAAGTTCACACGGAGAGATCGCATCGCGCATGATTGTGTTTGAAGTTTTCATCGAATGTACGTAGAAAAGAGACCATATTCACATGCCGGTAAGCACTTGTACCGAGCGTCAAGTTATTTTTTTAAGAAACGTTAAATGGTTCATCGAACGAGCATTGGAGATTTATCACTAGGCATTAATTAAAATCAATTGGATCAATGAAAGGAAGCTATGCGCTTGAATAGTGTTAAAGTAAGCGTGTAACAATTGTGCTCTATTGAAAGAGCAATTAAAATATCGAATCGAAGATAAAAAGTTCAATCATTTCTTTTCGAATCGTAAATTATACAAAACTAGCGGTAGTTCCCTGCGTTGCTCGGGTTCCTAATTCCCGTTCCCGGTTCCCGATTCCCATTCTGGTTCCCGGTCCCGGTTCTCAATTTCCGTTGTGAACACGCGTTCTGTACACACCGGTGTACCTATGCATTAAAATTGTTGCATTATAGTTAAGTTCATTATTTTTTATTTCAAAAACACATTGAAAACAAAATGTCCCTGATTGTATGCAATCTTCACAACACGACTGTCGGGCGGATTGCAGAGTGTACCGTCATTTTTTAGCGTTTCTTTAGGAATCCCTATTCTTTTTCTTCATAAACCACCCCTTAGTTAAAGCGAAAAAAAAAAAATACACAAATCGATCGAGCGGTTTTTGAGATTAGCCTAGACAAAATATCTGCCACGATTCATTTTTATTTATTTTACATAGATTCTATTTTAATTAAAGTACTTTTCAAGAAAAATAACTTATGAAGCATCATAAACATTCTCGGAAACACTCAACGTCACAAAACACAAGACGGAATAAAAAATATCAAACTTCTAAAATAATCCAAGAGCGAGCGAAGACGAAAAGTGAAACGCCCCATCCAATTATGCATCCGTTTAATTCGAACGGCTGAAGCGGCACACAACGGGGTGCGCTTCTTTTCTCTTCGGCGGTGGTTTTGCAATAAAGAAAACAAGAAGATTAATTTAAAACGGGATTTCCCCGTGTAACGCGACGCCGACGTTCCGTGTCATCGTCCGCCGCTTTTCCGGAAAAACGACGCTTGTATTAAAACAATTTTCCATTATTTTCGCAGCAACCCAGACGTCAAAAGAACGACTTTACTCGCGAGTGAAAAAAATGTATACAAATTGCATTCGAGAAGATTTTAAATTGCCTCAATATTAAAATTATATTGCTCTGCAGTTTTTTATAAACGAATAATATTTCGCCGTGATTTCTTAAAATTAAATCATAAAAAAATTCAATATAATAAGATTGTATAAATGATGAATCATAAATTAAAAAAAAAATCAGTTTACTTATCAAGAAAATCGTGGACTTTTTTACGACGGCTAAACGATTTCATTAGGGTGCATTAAAAAAATTTAGATTGTGCCTTAAAACGAATTACTTGTACATTAAGAAAATATAGGATGTGCATTGTTTCTGGTGCATTAAAGAATCTCGTATTGAGCATTATTTTATTCAAAGTGTGCAATAAAAAAAATTATGCAGTATATATAAGTGAGCATTAAAAAAATAAAAAATATGCAATAGAATGAATAGTTTATGCATTAAAATAATAGATAGTTGGTATCGTCGCCGGAGTAAAGTCAATCTCTACAGGCAATACAATACAACTATCAACTACATTTTAACAATTTGGTCAATTTTTTTATTCAATGTTGATTTTGTTTGAATACGGTTTCTCGCGAATCGATTATAAAAAACCGATTATAAGTGTTGTGAATAATTGTTACGCGGTTGGTATTTCGCTATGTTCTAATGCACGTTTATTCGTTTTAAGGTAGAAATATTTTTCTAATGCAACACGTTTTTAATTAATTTTATTTAATGCTTAGGTTTAATGAACATTTAAATTCTTCCCATTTCGATATACCAAAATTTTTCGCATTTTACAAAACGTGACACGACCAACGATCAAATCAAACCGATTTCAAAATAAATAATCTCTCATTATTTTTCAACAACGACTCATTTCGAAATCAACACCGAAAAGAAACGGAATATCAAACCGATCGAAAAGGTTCCAGAAGCGAAGCGCGATGATGAATAGCGTCTCGGCACAGCGTCATTTCCAAAAACAAAAATATGAAAATGAAAGCCTAATTTACGACGACGTACGGTGAGAAAAACCACCCATGCGTTCGCTAAAGAGACGTCGGAAAATCTGTTATCGCGAATATGTTTTCACGCGATGCCCGCCATGATTTATGGTCAACTCTCTCGTCGGGGCGCTGGAAAAAAACGCTCCGAAGGACCTATACGTATCCTTCTGAGGGACCGGTGGTCCAAACAATCGACGGCAAGACTCGGCTGAATAATGGACATCCGATACGTCCATCAGAGAGGCTTTTACCGTCCGGCTTGACAATGCGCCCCGATAGATTTATCACCGGAACGTTCAAACGTAGTGAACGTTGCATAGATATGATGATGCGAGTCGTAGCGATACGGTTATCGAGCCGGTTCAATCCATGGGGGGAAATGTTGTGAGGGTGCAGGAAAAAAGGAGAAAATTTGATCGAGGTAATCGGTTCGGAATTGAAAAGAGAAGCTATATGAATTGCATACGGGACAAGATGAAAATATGATCGCTGACTTTGTAGATAAGTTGCAGGTAATTGGATCGTGTGCCGTTAGTCTAGGGCTATTTGAGACAAAGTGTCTTCAGTGTTCATTTCATAGTGATATCTACGCTTTATCGTATAAGAGTAAGTGCTCAAAATATGCGAGCAATCGTTATATGAACAGCATCAATAATCGAGTTCTAGCAACACTATCAAGAAAATATTGGTTCCATCTCATCAAATAATCAACATTATCATATGATGCTCATACGGCGTTCACTATTATACAAGAGAAAGTCTTTGTAAATTCCGAAGTTCCGACATTTTATCTTTATTGCGTAAGTCCATTACAAATTTTAAAATGAAATTCGATTATTAAACACTAACTCTTGATGAATAGCAAACATACACACCTTCATATAAAGACAATCCAAATCATTTCTTAACTTCGGTGATTCACAAAAACCGACACGTGCAACAAGATATATAAAAAAAACATCAAAAACAAACACGTTTAAATTCCAACTCGCCAAAAATACTTCCGACATACCGATCCTAACAAAACCACGATTTCCATCCACGCGAAAATCATCATTCAATCAACAGCCCCATATTACACTTCAAAACACACACACACCGACCACAGCCGTCCAACGCATAATTAATTCAAACAATCGGGCACACGATCCAACAACGGACCGAACTCATCGGAGCATAGCCTTCGTCGTCATCGCATTAATTTCGCACGGTGCAACCCACGTGCATACAGCCTTTCATCGGCCACGTGGACACGTATCGTTGTTTATCGTGTCGCTGGTGTGAGTCGGGCTTGTTATTGTGCACCTTCCGGCACGTCCTATCTGCCGCCATAAAGGAGGGACGCTTCCCACATTGTCTGACAACAATGGCTTCCTGGGGATAAACGTCTGCTTGATTGTTCTTTTTTGTTTGTGTACTTGGAATCGTTGCGATGACGTCGCGTCTGGCGATGATGCATCTTGAGAGTTCAAAGAACGTGTTGCTAATTATTTTTCGTGCGAAATTCGAGGATGTTTAAAAGTCGAAGATGAATGGGAGAGTTTAAGTAGCCGCGTCGTTTGTTAGTGTCAATTTTGGATTTCACAATCCATTTGGTGATTTCATCGTGAATATGTGTGATATTTCATCATAAATCTTTTGAATTATCGATTTTATGGCACACGCAACACTTTAATGATTAGTTCGAAACGAACTTTGATATATCCGTCTATAAATATTCGACAAATGAAACAGGAATAATCAAATTATGAACGTTGAATGTAAAAATTCGCTAAACAGTGAGCACAGTTGAAAAATTTTATTGAAACACTACGTAATTAATGAGATTTAAACTGAGTAATTAACAGGATCTGACAAAGCTCGTTCGAGTCAATTCGCAAAGGAACGAATAATTATTTATACCTGACCTGACACAAGCACAAATCCCAACAGCGAACCATAATTTTCTAACGGAAAACCGATTCCAGACAAAACGTGCAGCTCGCTTAAATGTCACATTCGATTAACCTTTAAAGCACGTCCTCGCATAGATAGACATTTTCAGTCATGAAAACAGTGGCGTTACAGTGACGGGTCAATAAATTACATAAACCATCCAAACGAAAATATTAACTCCAAATATTTCAATGCCTATTTTCAAATCTTATATTTTGCGCGATATTAATTGATAACAAAAGGTTAATTTCCGTCGTCACTACATCACTGTAATATAAATTGAAGGATGTGCATTTCAGCCCTCGTTCAGTCCCGTGGGTGTTAAATGCACCGTACAAATTAAATGCGACGATCGTTAGGTGCATTAGCACCAATTGTGCGTCGCACTCGGTTAAAACTAAACGCTGGCAAAGGGTTAATTTTATTACATAATCTCTAGCCAGGCGAAGAAGCTCTGAAACTGAAACGGAAAAGCGGAGACTGTGTCTCAGCGAAAATTTCCACGAACGAACTCGCAATTTCACAATGCCGGTTGTTAGTCGTCTCGGTCGATCGTTAAATGTCTAATTGCGATGTATTATACTTGTATTTGATGAAGTCGCACAAATTACTATTTAATTTCGCGTGATTTACTCTTTATAATGAAAATATAGAATTTGAAAAAAAATACAAATCGCGCGCCTGTATATAATTGACCTTTGAACGAAAACAATCGATAGCTCTTATTTTAACATCAGAAGAGTTTATTATAAAATCAAAAAAAGATCCGCAATCCTGTCAGAAATAGACTCCGAAACAATTTTCCCATCGGCTGATCATCCGCCTTGAACCTTTTCAGACAACAAACGGTACGCTTCCGAATATACCCCGGATCTATACACAAGAGTAAGTGCACAAAGAGGTAGGCTTCCTGCTTTCCAGTATATAGCATGACTTGGGTTCTTATATATTCTGCTAATGGATATAAGCGGGAAATTCGGGGAAGGCGAGAATCGTCTTATACTCAAATAATCAATGAGATTTATTTTCATAATTACACGATTTCTACACATGCGATACACAATAACGGACGATGATTTCATCATTTATTGAAGCGACGACCTTCATTTATTATTGAATAATAAAATTCATGACTTTTTCGAAAACTATCAAAAAAATTTCAACAGAACAATGGAATTACACGTGAACCGTCACACTTAATAATTCTCAAATTGATTTAATCACACAAAAATCTTCAAATCACTGAAGAAACGACCATGGAAATCTCAGTAAACACCATTCCGAAAAACCCATCTAAGAACTTATGCACACCACCGCGAATTAACGCCTTTCTGCACCCAGAGACGAGGGAGTAGCATGCAAAAGGTTTATATTTAAGCCCGTCTAGGCAACACCGACAAACGAAGGGTGGATTAATTTGTCATCCTAGACAGTAATTAAGCAGACTTCACAGACGAGGGTGCGATCTTGCCGAAGAAAACATCCCTGCGCAGCCACCCCGTCGAATAATAAGTTACCCCTGCGATAATGGTGCCCCATAGAGCTCATACTTTGACGTGTATGCTAATGCTTATTAACCCGTATGACACGTATTCTATTTTGGGGAAATTAACACTGGCATAGGATCAGATAATTGATTTCCGATACGTTCGTGATCGTGCATAGCTGTTACGATTGTTGCAGATGTACGTGATAAAAAAATAGTTACATATATTACGCAATAGACGTAAAAATTAAGAAAATATAAAACAAATATAAGTTTCAATTGATGGTTTGATATTTTTGAAAGCGTTAAGATTGGATCGGTAGATAAATTTAATATTAGACTGATTAAAAGACCAATTGGCAAAGAATAGATAAAATATACAATATATAATACAACTACTTGAAAATTATTTCCACGTCGTGAAATAGTCATTATCGTCAACATTTTATTACGAAATATTTCTGATATTACCAAAAATTAATAACATGTCATTTCACTTTAATTTAGTGCGTTTTGTAACGCTAAAGATTGAACAGAAATTGTAATATATATAGCCATTTTTAACGTCAAACAAAATGCATGGATCATATAAAATATTTTGATTAAAAAACTAAGCATTTAACGAGCTACCGTAATCTGTGAATATTATATGAATTAAAATGGAATGTATCGTTCCTCTTTTAGTGACGGAGTTTATCGCTATAACGTGGCTTTGTTAAAATGAAATTTACGTACAAAAATAAATTCGGTCAGCATATTTTCGGAACATAACACCGATGTCGGGTTCAGTGAACAAATAACCTTATCGACTCGCCACGCTGGATTAACGTTTTACAATAAACGCTAGAACGTATTAATTAACGTGTCTACGTGAATTATAGAAATAATATGTTCAGTGCACACGGCTACGATATCAGATAAAGGTGCTTTTTTTAAAGGAACGTTGATTAGAACATTCTAAATAAATAATCGGTTCGTAAAATGCAAATTCTTTATTTTAGAACACGATTATTTCGTTCCAAAAAACGCACGATAATTATTACTAAAACTATGAAAGTCGAACTGAAAAATTCAAAGATTTAGTATTATATAATTATCACGTATTACTATGAGTTACATATATGAAGTTTATCGATTAATAATTATGAAAGCTTGAAAATATTAACATTTTTTTATATATATAAACGTTAATCATTATCATATAGTTTTCTGAAAAAAAAACTAAATCAAAGACATTTTTCTTATATGATAAATAGAAGATAACTTTCATAGAATGAATACTGAAAAAGAAAAACAATCACCACAATCAATTTCGGCAATCAATAGAGAATCATGCATAAAAAACTAAACCTTTTATCATTAACGAATCCAAATGTATAGATTAATATCAGACTTTTCTTTTAATTATGAACATATTATAATTAGGTCAAATAAGAAAACGTCGAATACACACACACGCAACGCGTTTTAATTTATAAACGAGACTTAGCGAACATCACTAGACACGCTTGCGCCTAATACATAATACACAAAGATTTCTCGCTTTAATTAAATAATTCAAATAACCATTAAAGCTTAATATGTCGACGTGGTAAATAAGGCGAAGCGTAAACGTACACGTACGAAAGTTAGTTTAAATCCAGGTATTATTTAATGCCACAATAACACATTTTACGTAGGCGAAACGTCTGCGAGCCAAAAAGCCAAGCCCAAGGTACGTACGAAAGCGCACAATAAATAATGTAAACTGCAATCTGCCGACGAGATAGGGCCTCACGGCGCTGAAAAAAATCCGGTTTTTTTTTTTTAGAAAGGAAACATCCCTCTCCCCACTTATCCTTGGGCCGTACACCCCGCGGGACTGAAAAAAAAAAGGCTGAAATTTATCCGCGCTCATGGCCGAGCGGAGGGCGTAATTGAAATGGAAAGATAATGACCCATTACCCGCTCGCTCCTGTGGGTCACACGAACGAATGAACAGATAACTTATTTGCAACTAAATAAAAATATATGAAAAAATATAACGATTCGCTGATAATGCAGATGTAGGGAATTGAAACGTTTATTCGCTACGTTGCGCGTAAGATGGTTAAAATAAGCGTTCACTGTTTAGTGTTTACTGTTTCGTTTAATGATATACTAATAGGAGAATTTTTTTGTTCGTTTTCGAAATGTGTTTAAATGAAAAGCTGTATTTAAACGTTTGCATAAATAAAAACGGTGGTTTCAACATTAAATCTGTAAATAATGCAAGTTTAAAATGATTTCCTTTTGGAAAGTTAAATTATATGACAACAACAACAACAACAAAAACAAACGATGCACCGTAAACCATGTAAAATGAGTTTTAAAACGTACGAATTCGCGATTCATAAATTATATCACTTTAAAAATATATTGCGGAAACGATCGTACATAAAAGAAATTTTAATCTTCTCCTAACAAATATGAACCATTCATTTTAATGCAATTAAACACACACCACCACTACTCAAAAAAACAAACACACAACCCTAACGGCCCATAAAAGCTCCGACGCCCACGCCGCATCGAAAGCCTCCAAACAAAATGGCAAACTTTTGCAAAAATTTAACGAATACGACCCCGCCCCGCCCACACTTATGGTTATCCGATTCGCAATTCTGCCTGAGATTTTTGTCGACGATTTCTGACCTACACGAGCTACACGACCTGCACCGAGCACCATATTGGTTTCAGTCGATGAAGGCGTTGAGCAAATACCATTCAGCTGAAAGCCGAGGGTCCGATGAGAGTCGATTGGTTGCTGCGCGAAAGCCTTTTCGCTCATCCGTCTGTGTACACAAAAATTTTGCATGCATATATGTATACTTAATGAAGGTATAATAACGATTTTTTTGATAAAAGCTATTTTGGATGCGCTCCAATCGACGGATGTACCAAAATAAGTTGATATAAAAAGAGGGTCGTTCGTGCTGTTTGATGAAAAAAAATATTATTCGATACATGAATTATTAAATTCTGTTATGGAATTTCAACTCCTTTTTCTGTTATGAAAATGTATTTTTTATTTTTTAATCAAATAAGAGAATTCACTTAACGCGTTGAAAATATTACGAATAATTTAGATACCGCTTTTCTATTTACTTGAATTTTAAGAAAAAGATCGATCATCAAGTAACTTTTTGAAATGGATCGAACGCACTCATAACAAAAATAATACGAGTAGATCTTTTAGGAAAATTTAAACGACATCAGTCTTAAATCCAAAACAGAGAACGCTATAAGTAAAAACAAACAATACTTAACATATACACCGAGACATTTTTCAGAAACGCGAAAAAGCGGAATAACCGAGGCAAGAGGCTTGCTGGGGTAGTGTCGCATGCAGACCACAAAGGAGTTTTCTGAAATTCATTCTTTGTCTTTCGGCAGGATCCTCGCTATTCCTTTAATGAAAATATTCAAAAGCGAAGAGATTTTCCGCATTTCAAAACACGGCGTCGAGTGAGAAATCTCTCAGAGAAACCGCAACTCTACTCGCGACCGCGATTCGCTTCATAATTTCGTTGAATGTTTTAAAATTTACAAAACGCTTTTAGCAAATTAAGATTAAAACACTAAGCAATTAAAAAAAAAATGAAAATTTACCTGTGTTTACATTAAATTTCACTACAAATTCAAAATCAGTCACGTTTGAAAAAAATACATAAAAATGACACTCTTACTAGTAAAAGACAGGAGTATTGATCGAAAATCCGATTCGGAATTCATCACATGAACTAGTCATCATTATTATCTAGGACAGTCATTTACCATCCATTGTTAGATGAAAACCTCTCCAATCCTCTTTCAATTTACTCCATAAATTTTTTTCAAGTACCATTCGAATACTTCACATATCCATCTTACATAAACACGTCCCGCCACGGGTGAGACCTACAATCATTTCAACCTCGTAACTCGATCCATGGACAAATATAATCAGAAAACACCATAATTTCGGTGCGACTAATCCAGAGATTTCAAACTGGAATTCCCATCCGGGAGCCCAAGTTAGCATATCTCACATCCATACTGTCTAAACATACACAGACGCACATCTATATGTCACAGTTCAAGTGTTCACTTTTGTTTGCTTATACTCATACTAATTTGGGTATACCCAAATTATCGATTTTAGTTTGAAGGTCAACTGTCAAATTTCACCTACATATAATTGCGTCTAAACTAAAAATATCCCCTATATATAATAGCGGATTTGTGTGTGTGTGTGTGTGTGTGTCCGTTCAATGACGCGCGACCTTTTCATTAATATGTTTTTTAAGCGTATACAGTTAACGTCTATAATATGATGCTTATTACCTACTGCCTCTGGCTTTGCCTATATGTCGTAATTGTGAC
>JAOXNN020000027.1:4137824-4196443 GCA_028571205.2 Hydropsyche betteni | reverse complement strand
CTGGTCCGCACATGGTTCGTCGTCAACTTTTTTCTGAACTACATCCCAACTGATTTTCAGATCAAGATGTTGACCGGCTGGCAGATCCCGCTAAGCGTGCTGGCGGTCGAATTTGTGTTTGGCACGCTGTTGCCGCAGCTGTCACGCTTTGCGTCCGTAAAGGCGCAGCCGGACGTGTGGAAGAAGCGGCTCGCGGCACTGCTGGTGCTGCTGGTGCTGCCGCACAACGCCTATCTGCTGGTTTGGCGCATGCTCGAAGTGCGCCGGCTTGAGCATACGCACTTTTTGTATCGATCCGATCTTGATGCGATGCGCTGGCTGGCGCAGAACGCGCAGCCAAACGATGTCGTGCTGGCTGGCCTGACCATCGGTCAATATGTGCCCGGGCTGGCCGGAACGCAGGTCTATGTTGCGCACTGGGCGCAGACGGTCAACTTTGTCGAACGCCGCGCCGATGTCGCGCGCGTGTTCGATGCTGGCACATCCGACGCCGAGCGGCGCGCCATTCTCAGCGCCGGTTGCGCGCGGTATCTGTGGCACGGGCGCGAGGAACGCGCACTGGGCGCGTTCGATCCGTCGCGCGCATCGTATATGACCAAAACGTGGTCGGGCGACCAAATTGATCTGTATCGTGTCGACATGCCGTGTGAGCGCGTCGCACTCGCGGGCACTCTTGGCGTCGACGTCGACGGGGCCGTCTGTCAGGCCGTGTTTGGCCAAGGCCTTTTTTGCCCGCGAGAGCTTCGACGAATTTCGCTCCTTGCTCGGCCTGTTCGCCTTGGCCCTGATCGCCGCGCCGCTGACCGCTGTGGCGCAGCAGCCGCTGTCCGGCCGCATCAGACTTATTTTTATTAATACAATAATGAAATAATAAATAAATGAAATTTGAAATGTTTCACTGTTCGAGTCTACCATTTCAAATTTTTGTATTCTTTGACCTTTGAATGCGACGCGCATCATATAATGCGCAAAACTTTAACTCGTGTTTACAAGCATCTGCTCGAAGGTGACGATAACTTGTGATTTTCCAAGCAATTTTGAAAAAATAATTAATTTGAAAAAATACTGTGGTAAGGGCGGGCGGATATACGTATGCGATAGACAACAATTACACGTCTCAATCTAAAGCGAGGATGATCCATTACGCTCTTCCGACCCCACGCGATTCACCCCAACACTAAACTCAAGACTTAACTAACTACCAGGAAACAGGCGCATCCACCCCATCCGCATTAACAACCACCTCCGCAATCAATCACCGTTTACAAAACCGCCGCGACAAACAGCCATCCTCTCCGCCCGACACGAACGATCATCACAATCAGCGAACGAACCGGCGCACGTATCGATTCCGCGAAACGGCCCCATGTTTCACGTCGGCCTGAAAGCGCCCCGAAGGGCCATCTAGCCGGGCAGCGAGTGAGCTTTTGTTGTTGCGAGCTTTTGATAGATGGCCGCGGCCGCAATTTGCATGATGGATGGTGCGTTGTTGGCGGTGCGTGCGCGCAGCGGCTCTCTCTCCTTTTTCAATTATCTCGTTAGGACCGCGAAGGCATCGCTGCCCGTAATGATGATGATGACCGAACGCGAGGGGTCAACCCCGATCGACAGCGGAGCCTGATTTATGGGGTGCATGGCGGACGAAATGTCGAAAAATTCCGCAGCGCGAGAGCGCATGGTGTGTACGGCGATTATTGACGTTGAAGTGATCGAGGCATGTTTTGAGATTGTGAGCGTTGCGGGGAAAGTCTGAAGATTGGTAAAGATTGGTTGAACTATCTCGTCTGCCTTTTTTGATAAGGTAAACGTGGGTTATGTTGATAAATTTATGTTTAAAAAAGTTACGAACTTCTTTGAAAAAAAAATTCAAATTATTATGGAAATGCAAACTCAAAACAATAAATATCATATAAAAGTTAAATATCGTAAAATTTGAATGAATATATCGAAATTTACTTATTCAAGTAATAATTATTAAAAATTATATTTCGAAACGATTTGATGAATGTTTAAAATTTTCAAAATATTTTTTCAAACTTTTACCACCCACTAGGAATTAAAAATAAAATCTGAGATTCAAAAATATTGCAATAAAATATGAACACGTTTCAATAAAAAATTGAATTTTGTATGATATGACATCCAACTTTAATATTAACATGAAAATTGTTTACAATCAAATTCATATCAAATCCTAGTATGAAAGACAAGAAGTTTCAACTTTACATGGTATAACGCAACTTTTCGTCATACAATTCACACGGACGAGAACCAGACGTAACACAATATTTCGAAATTCTAATAAATATCGCGAGATTGAATAGGAAAACGACCGCGATGAAAATACGATATCGATTTTTAACGCGTTTCGAAGCGCTTCGCATACAATAAAATAAGATTTACAACTTATTCGAATACCGTAAAGTTCAACCGGAGCCGGTTATTTCACATATTGTGTATATATTGTGCGAGCATTCAATTTTGACTCCGTCACGTCAAAAATACAACTCAATTCCGAGTGCTTGCGCCGAGGTGTCAATCAAACATGAAAGAAGAAGGATAACCCCAGGGTGTTATTTCACACACATTCACAAACGCGGGGGGTATAGGACCAAAACTCACAAATTTAACCTTTAAAAAAAAAACTAGAAATTCCAATATTTATCCGTTCTATCGGCAGATGCTTTGAAAATTTAGTAAAGCTTTCGATTTCTATTTTAATTTAATTTATAATAATGAATATTATAAAACCAATTCATAAACCACCGATCTCTGAATATATCCAAAATAAAGTGAAATAGAAACATTCAAAATTTTATGAAAACCATTTTTTGTCGGTACAAAGCTACGAATTTTGAATCTGAAACCTTCTAATACTCTACAGGAAGTTTCTAAAGGATATGAAATATCTGCAAATAGTATGCAAATCGTATGTGTATCCAAAATAAAAGTCTAATATCGTCTCTTCGTTTCAGCACACATTTCGCACGGGATCCGGTTTCGCCTTTTTTTATTACAAAGAACGATATATGCAAGTACGTAAGAAAGTGAAAGAATTTCGGATCGGATTAAAAGCGTAAGATTCGATATTAAATCAGATCCACTCGAGTCATAAAAATAAAATTTAATGTAACACCATTAGCTCGGAACAACGCTCCGACGAACGCAAAATTATCTTGCGCCCCAGCGGTGTTCAACTACATGAATGTTCAAAAACGAAAAAATTATCAGAAGAAAATTTAAAAGGTATAATACTGATAAATTCAAAAATGATTTATTCATATTGTGAAATCAATTTTACTGATTTTCTTTTATAGTTAATTTTTCAGGTCAATCGTTTGTTCTTGATAAACTCACAGACGAAATGAATCTTAAAAATAAGTTGAAAATAAAAATGTAAAAATGAAATATGGATTTATCTGCAGGCCTCAAGTTGAAAATCCCTCAAGTAAATGATAAGACATTAGGTTTGTTCTGCGCGCCGCGGGAAACTCCGCAATTTAACTGCTGATATTTATGAGAACTGATTGCTTAATTGCCGCGCCTAATTTCGTGATTATACGGAGAATTTCGCAAACAAACACTCTTTTTATACCGACCGTCATGGATGCCCTCCGAGTGCCCAAAGGGAACACTCTTATATGATAAAATGCGAAATTCCCGAAACGTGAACGTTTCACTCCGACCGGCCGCCGTCGTACAAACGAGCGGAAAAATTATTTACGCGATTCGTAATTGGATAACCTTTGCGTTAACTACCGGTTTCAACACCGGCTCTTATTTATTTTATGAACGTTTCTGTCACGTTTTTTGCGGAAAACGTGACGATTCGATAGGTCCGCTGTCGCTCGCGTTGTTTTTCCCTCGTAAATAACGCTCCGAAAAAGAAAACTTGCCGACAATTAAAAGCGTAATACAAACGGTGCGACCTCGGATTTTAGCGGACGTATGTGGAGTTTGTGAATGGAAAAAATCGACATCATGAGAAGATAATGTCAAATTTAACAATGCCCAATTACACGTTTTGTCTTGTGAATCGCGGTATCGATTTTTTGCTACGGCGGTATTTTAGATTGGTACCATTAAGTGCCCCATTCAAAAATGCACGTTGCACGCGTTATTATATATTATAAAATATCAATAAATAAATCTAAATATTATTTCGATACACAACTATAGTTTCATACGAGAAGAATCTATTCTTGTCTTACAAAAATAAATTCCTAATGGCATTACAACAGCGATCCGATAATCATTTAAGTTTTACATTAAAACACGACAGTCTTATGACACAACAACACTACAATGCAACAGCAATTGGTGCAACCATTTCCTAGTGAGAGAGAGACATTCGCGAGACTGTTTCTAGCAGATCGGCCCCATCGATAAAGCAAACCTAAGAAGAAAATACCGTTCTATAACACCTTATACCGCAACTATAACGACGGCAACAATAGATCTGCGAAAGTATCGAACTTTCGATTTCGCCGACGTTTTCCAACCGCATATCTGGAGCATCTCGGACGCCAACAACAATGGTGCCCAGGGCCCATACAATGAAAATATTTTCGCGCGACGATGGGGTCCCCGGGGGCCCGAAACGATATTATATTCACTTATTCGGTACCCATGCGTGGTGCAACAATGGTATCTGAGGGCTGAATCGACTTGCCAAAAGGGCGAAACCATCGAAAGTCGCGTAATTTACGAACCCCAGATAGTAAGCGAGGCTATGCGAATAAATTACATAATGATGAGGAAAAAATTGAAATTTAATAACGAATCGATAAGTCCAAAATATGCCACGGACGTATATATGAAAGGCAACGCTAACGAATCAGCGTCATGAATCTTCGGCTCTTATCGAATAGGAAATATCGGAGAAGAAAGTTAAAGGCCATATAAATCTGAACCCTCCTTTGACATAAAAGGTCATTTAACAATAATATGAAAAAAAAGGTTCACGTAAACGAAATCTCGAGTCGCATAAATCATATCGCTCGGAAAAATAGACTGAGCGTACGTGGTTTCAATGAGACGTGTATGTATGCATGCAATGGCAAGTCTGTTAAATGCCGTATCATTACACAATTGAAGCACATAACAGTTTCGTTGTTGTGTTATTGGGCAACGTGTCATTCAAAACGGTCGTGTGCCAATACGATCGAGAGCTTGTCAAATCGGTCACGTTACATTTAACGGGGTAACAATCGAAGATACTACATGAAGAAACTCGGGAGGAAATTGCTTAATTGCCACCCACGAAAAAGACATGCAATTAATTATGAAATCACATGCTAAAACGTATCATTATAAAAACACATTCCCACAGTAGTGGTCTTGCAAGTACTAGATAAGAACGAGGATCCACCGCGAGTTGCACGAGGACCTCCAGCTGCTACTACGGAGGAGGAGGAGGAAAGAGCTGGAGCAGATCGTGCGTGCGCAGCAAATATCCGAAGTTACATCTCGCAAAATAACGAGAGGGCAAAAAAACGATCCGACAACAACAACAAAAGCCTTCCTCAGCCGCCATATGGCTGCGGGTGTTGCCGCCGCATCTCAAGGATCAGCTAAGAAGCCAACTTCTTGCACAACGTCGTTGCTGTCGGCGGTGGTGCTACAGTTCAGCAAAGGCAAACGGAATGTGCACGCCTCAAAAACAAAATTGAGAGCATAATTTTACAATAGTTGGATAGAGATACCCAAAGAAAAACTTAATTGACTTAAATAAAAATATATAAATTTTTAATTATTCATATCGATACTATGGTATAGATATACATATTTATTGTTAATACACAAAATAAAAAAGGTTGAAAAATAATTCGCATGAGAAATATCAATCACGTATTTATCGAAAGGCAAAAATAATTTATGTTAAAAATAAGAAATTAAGACAAAGATATTGACTAGCAAAATAAAATGACCGACTGCGCAATACCTTACACATTTCCAAATAATATTTTATTCGAATGGGTTTCAAATAAGTGTACGATCTCATAGCACAGTTTGAAAAGCTCAGATTTATTAGAAAGATACGAGAGATCGAAAACTGGAGCGGCACGTTTTCAAAACTGCGGCTTCTCAATATTGCATGTGGCCGGTGCATATGATGCAATCGCACAAAGAAACATACGAGAACACAAACGCCATACACGTATACAGTTTTCATTGGAAAAGTGCATTCAGCTTGATAAATTATTTGAAAAATACCCATCTCGCAATACGAAGCATGTGAGGATACAAAACGGCCAGCGATAGACGTCGCATCCGATCGAAAGAGAAGTGGAACGAACCTTCTAAAACTGAAAGCTACCGCAGACGTCAGAAATGACAGAAAGCGCTTTCGTAACAGTATATAACATAATGGGTCTGCGAAACAATTACCCGTCGATTTCTATTAAAGAAAACGGACGATCAATCAAAATTGATCCGACTTGCCCGCAACTTTACGCAACTCGAGTTAACCTTTAAACCGCCATTCCTCAAGCAGAAGAAAGTGTCCGTGAGACGACAGCGACTGTAATATAAATCGCACCAATTAACCCTTTCGACAATGGTGAATAAGTCAAACACGCAATCAAATATCGTTAGAATGCAGCGCTGCAAATCCTCTTACAGTAGGGGTTAACTGCGGGCACTATTCCACAAATCGCAGACGCGAATATAGAACGATAAATTTACAACCGTTTTTAGAATATAATTTCGAGTTTAAAACGAGTTGCGCGGATAAGCCGCTTTCAGCTGAAATTGGACGTGCAACTCTCGGCGTCGAGTTTAGCGACTATGCTCGCTTTTCAGAAAATAAGCTGATTATGCTAATTAGGGAAACCGTAACCGTTGATTAAAGTTTGTTTCTGGCCAACCAACTATTTCGGACTACACAAGCTTTCCGCCAGTAGTATCCCACAAAAAAAAAGCTCACTTTCATACTTTGCTCGATTTATGGCGAACGCGAAACGATTAATTCGATGTTGCACAACATCAACGACCAGTCCCAGTTATCTAAAAGGTATCTAAATATAATTTAAAATCGGCTACCGTTTGCCGCCCACGCGACCCACCGTTTGGGTTGAGCTTTAACGAACACCGTTCATAATCGACAATCGGATCGATCGTATATCAGAGCGGACGTAAAACAGAAGCTGACAGAGCGGAGACGTTGTCGCCGTAAATCCCAACCAATATCAAGATCTATTGTTATGCAAGAAGAAGTGGGTGAACGAACGATCGAAAAAGTATCAGAAATAAAAGTCTGGTTAGCGTTTCGCGCACGGATGACGATTTTCATTCGGGGAGTGCGACGATGCGCGAAAACCGCAAAGTCGAGGTCCTCTAGTTCAAGCTCTAGTGAGACGGCAAAAAAATGAAAAACGCAATAAAAAGCGGGAACGTGTATTTGGGAGACACCGATCAAGCGTGACGAACGACTTCCGAGATGAATCGTTCAAAATTTCGATGAAGGCTTTGAATTTGGAATACGGCAGTTTGGTTTCGTTCGAAAATCGTTATACAATTTTGAGCAATGCTGAAACTAGTATGAAAGTTAATCCAAGCAACTGTATTTGCGTTAGAAGAAAGCGTTACAAAACAAACAGTATTCACTTAAACGGAATGCAGATATTTTCTTATCAAACGAACCAACTGCATTCATTGTTACTATTGTTTGCAACCTATTGTTAATTAAATAAAAAATAAATTATTGCACACAGTATTTTGAGTCAACGGTTATTAAACCTTATCAAATGCATCAGTCTTTATAGTTAACCAATATACGACACAGTCAGAATATGTATGCACATCGAAAGTTACATACATCGTAAAAGCCTTATCCTGCATATTAAAATGACAATGTTATAAAAAACATCCAATCCAAACTACAAAAACCCAAACATCGCAACAATCTTATCTCAGACCCATTTCATGAAATATGCACCCTCGCTCGAAAAACCTCCCAGCACATTCATAACGGCGACCCGCAGCCCAACACGAAACTGCATCCTCTGCAACAAGAACCCCACAGCAATGTCTCACACGAAACGAGTTATCTCGCGGGCACAATTATGATTCATAAGTGTCGCACGGGACGTTTTGCCGCAGCTCGCCCCCGATGAGTTATCCAACGAGCCACGAAACGCATTAACAATGCAGCCGCGAGAGTTGGGCAACGGTGGTCGTTAAGGCCGAGGGCGTGGCGCGACCATTGTGTCTCCTGGCCGTTACGGCGTTATCTACGACCGTCGAAGTGCTAATAAACGGCTAAATTTGCTGGACTTGCCACTGAAGAGTGCTGTGATTTATGGCTGTTGCGAAGGTACAAATCAAAAATCGTTAGCGGATCGGAAGGCGTGTGTTGCATTTGATTGTTTCGTTGCGTGGGTTTGGAATCAATGTCAGGTGTTTTTTTTTTTTGCAAATAAAAAGTTGCGATGGCATCCGTTTTACTGAATTGATAAATGAAATTTATGAGATGCAAACGTTTTGGTTTTCTATGAAAAATTTCGGTAATGGTTTATATTTATCGCGACAAATAATTCAACGGATGTCGGCAATTACGTGGAAATCTCTATAGACTTTTTTCTACATAAATTGTTAGAATTCACACACTAATTTCTATATTATCGTACGGAAATCGTACATTAAAATAATAGTGTCATCCTGCAATTCGACGGCTCGAATATTCTATTACGTTACATACATTTTTCCGACTATTTCAATTTTCATAGTTCGTCGCATTACTCGCACAATTATTCTATTGTTTCGCGGCACTGTTCGTATGATTCAACGATTTTAACATTTGCCCGAATCAGAAATTGTCAACTTTGTTCGTAGACGTGCCCTTATACGGAGACCAGACGATTCAAAATATTTATTTAACCAGTTTTTTTTATTTTTTCAGATTTTTTTCGCCAACGTCAATTTTGCATATCTGCATTCGATCTCATATTTTTGAATTTTGCTGACTCATTTCAATTATATTGTAGTATTTCACGAACTGTTTGATCAGTACAAAAGGCATTAATTTATTTTAATTTTTCATAAAAATTTATGTAATCTCCGAAAATCTGAATACATAATAAATCCATTACTGAAATAAATTTAAATAATAATTTCAGTCCGAGTTCAATCAGATTAAAATTGACAGAACGTCACAGTGTTCAATTTGACAATCTCCGAAGTTTCGAAACATTTTCCAAAGTTTTTCTACCCAAATCACGACTCGACTTCCCCGCAATGGAGAGAGGCAAAAAGGTTAACTCGAAAAAATAAACAATGGCGTGTGTATTTGCAATGGATGTCGATATCGAAAGCGAAACTCAAGTTACGTCACCCGCACCGGTTACAACTGTTGTATGGACACGACTTTTGAGGCGCATCGTGATTTGCACTGTTACATTTTTTCGCTATCGATTAGCGAAACATAAAAAAAACAAAACAACAATTCATATTTTTTTATATGTCAGCGAAATAAATTCCAGTTAATGAAAATTTATTAAAGCGCAATATGCATTTAGGATAAGTTATATCGCATTGTGTGCAAGTTCTGTCTCTGCATAGTTTATGTTGGAATAACTAAACGTCCGTCATAGTACAAAATGTTTTTCTTTATTTTGAAATTGCGGAAGGGTAATAAATATTAGTATTTGCTTTAATTTGTACAAACGTTGGAAATATAATAAAATAAAGAAAATATTCTCATAGATTTACAATACAAGAAGTTCTTGTTTTGACTCATTTATTATCATTTAATAAAAAAATATATAAAATGATAAAGGTTAGTATTAAAAGGGTTAAATTTCACATTCAGCGTCTCAGACGCATAAATCGTGCAGTGGTTCGGATCCGCGGATAATCGATTCCATATCTCGTGCATACTAACATATACACAAAGGACATTTCATAATTCCCTGCTAAAAGATCTCGGCCAACAACGAGACCACGACTCCGGAGGACCGATAAAGACCTAAATGGAAGCAAGGGGGGAGATCGTGAGCGAAAACGGTGAAACGCAAAAAAAAAGACGGTACACATTATACGCGGAGCGGTTTAAAAGTTATCGCACTAACCCACAGTCGACCGATAGTATCGACAAGGATAACGTCAACGGCCGCGAGGAGGTGATCGTTTGCGAAATTGCTCCATTTGCGAATGCATGAACTCTCGGTGCATCCCCCGCGTGCGTGTACGAAATTATACATGCATTTCGAAAATCGACCAACAAATAACGGGCGGCCGCCGCTCGATGCTTGTCCTTGTGAAATTGAGATACTGATCGCCGGCTTTACGACTGAAAACTACATTCTATTGTTATGAGCCGGACAACATTCGTCGGTCGTGTGCTCGACGTATTGCAAGCATGCAAATAAACTCGATTATAACATCACGCGGGCATGCAGACAGTACCTAAGTACTACGAGAGTCCTGTCACTGGAGTACCGAACGGGCAGAGGTAATGAAGATGTGCCCGAAAGCTCGCCAGTACCAGTTTCGGGAAATGTCGGCGTCGAGCGGTTGCGCAAAGAAGTCGAATCGGTTTCGCTTCGTGAAATGACTATTCTTGCGATCGTCTTATGTAACGTTCTATTGAACGTCTATACTCTATTGTGCAAAGGCTGTTTATCGAAATTGACATTTGTGGAAAAAACGTTTTTAAGATTCTTCAACATCTCAGGAATGGGGTTGAATACATCTGCATACGTTTAGTCACACGTGGCATAGTTCATTATTCACCGAGCAAGACAATATGGCAGCACCGAGTGTAAATTTATTCACTCTATCTGTTGTCGACGAAGATTGCGACCAGATAACAGCCCGATTTCCGAACAGATACTAGGACAGGCTGTCAATACGTTAAAACGACACCGTATTTCATGCCGAATTTATTACCCGACCAGAAACACTGGTCGACGGAGAAAAAAAGACGCATAAATAATGTGATCTGCAAAATATGTTAAAGCATTACTTCTCAAACCTTCAATTCACAAAAAACAACCGATATAGAAACTCTCTGCGATATAAAATTCAACAATTTTCAAAGCTAAACAATCCGTTAAAGGGGACGTAATTTTCGCATTCTACCAATGCCCTAATACGACTTAAAAATTTCATAACGTCAAAACAAATATATTGCGTAGTCGTGGTGTGAAACCGCCCCTTCTCGAAAGTGAGAGGCGTTCGAACTCTAATAACAAATGTTATTATTTAATTTGATCCGTTTGATAAGATCGGCGTCTTTCGTTATTAAACAATGGGACACGCAATTCCCGGGCAAACTTTTGGTTTTTCTGGTCTCATTATCAAGTCAAACACGGCGGCCATTGTGCGCGATTGTGCGCCATCATCGTCGAGTGCAATAATGGCAAAGCCGCGAAAGGATAAAGCCAGGTGCACACACATAGATAATGATGTCGAATCGAAATAGAAAAAAAAGCTCGAAACGGCAACAATGAGAGTGAATAAACAAGAGTTTCGATAATAGTGGAACGTGTTCGGAGCCAGTTTCGCTATTCATGTGTTCGGCGCGTTAAAGAAAAGAGCGAAACAATGCGTCGCCGTTGTCGAAGAACAATGGCGCCCACGCTACACCTTGCCGAAGAATTGGGTCAAAGTGAAATTTCATCAGTATTGAATCGATATATTATGCGTATGAATCATTAATAGTAGATAAGGTGATGTCTGCAGTGCATACGTTAAGTTGTTAATACGTCGAAACGAATGGTAATCGATTTTCAATGCGAAAATTAACCGGCAAGTGATTGTATTCGAGACGTAATTTATACTTCAATAAATTGCAGACGTTGGTATAATTCAATACATTTCATGAAAGTTATGTATGTGTATGATATACGACGCATTGAATTACTTGGCACAAAATATGCAATTAAAACAGTAATGTCTACCGTTAATGTACTGTTTTACTACCATTAAATTATTCATATTTTAAAAACATAATCATCTCACTTATTTACAAGCTATAAAAATCAATAAAATTAATGTGAAAACATCAATCTCTTTACAGCAAATGTAAATAAATAAATTCTTTATTTATTTAAGACCATCTTGTGTGAATCGACATATGCGTTTTCACCGGCTTAATTTGATTTCCCTGTCGGTAGCGTATTGAGAGTAAAGCAAAAAAGTATCGGAGCCATGCCCAGCCTAAAAGCCTTCTAAAAAAAGCGATAAAAGACGGGAAAGAGTAGTTTGCGCGCACGCCGAACTCTCGCCACTTGTGAGCGAAGTCTTAATTTGAATTTATGGCGGCGAAAAAGCTGGTAGCTGTTAGCAGGTGCCTCTCGAGTCCATCGTCCGGGAGCCATCCGACCGAAAAATCGATGTTCACACAGCGCGAGACCAGAAAAAGAAGCACCAGGAGGAGGATGCGCCCGAAGCACAACGGCACGAAACCATCGACTGCGGCACGTTGTCGACATTCCCATGGATGTCGTCCGAAAAAATGATAAAAAATAGCGAATAACTAATGCCGATGATGCATGTGAAGGTTTATATAAGATTCGACAATACCTTATATATTGCAACCGCGAAGAAACGTCTATAAGTCAACTTAAAATATTATAAATTGAAAGAATATCAGTACAAAGAAATTTTTATATATTCTAAGCATTCTTCGAAGATAACCAATCAACTTTCCGCGGTCATTGCGTAAAGTCTTGCGTTTTCGCATCTCTCCCAAGCACCGATAGATCCCCCCGTTTTATGGTGACTGTCAAACTTTACAGTGGTTCCGTTATAGGTAATTGTTTTTGCGTTTGGCGAGAGTTTCCCTCGTGCTCACGAACACCAAAAGAGAATACCGCGAAAGTCCGAGGCGTGCATCTCCATCCGAGATATGATTTGTTTGCGGCGTGCGCTTTATTATCCCACCATGCGATCATTTATTGCCATTGTGTTTATACACAGTGTCGACTGGCGCATAACAGAACGCCCATGAACACAGCCGACAACACTAGACAAATTTTAGAAATGATTAAAATACCAGTTTCCCCGACCGAGTCGTGGACGCCTCCAAAGGACGCTGAAAGATCCGCCAAGTCAAACAATGTACTTTCGATTTTGCGTCATAGAAATATGTAAATGCGATGCACCACGGGCAGGGAGAGCGTCCGTCGGTGGTTTTTTTCAAAATATCTCCCAGAGGTGAACGTCGTGAGGCCGAAGAGTGCATTCGTATGCAGCTTATGCACCGGGTGCAATAAAACGCTGGTACAAATCGCGCCGACTAACCGCAACCGAACATGCAACGTGCACGGTCTTTGTGCAAATGTACAAACCTATTAGACGTGGATGAATCATTACGTGCATTAGAATTATGCGGCCGAAGGATTAGCGTCGAGTTGACTTTCGAGTGGAATTAACTGAAAATTACGGGTCAATAGATTGTCTAGTCGTCGAGTTCGATGATTGAGAAAATTACAATGATTTTTGTTTATCCGGCATGCGAAATTATGAAATGTTTGTATGCCAATGTGAATTAAGCGTATAATAACATTATGATTACATAAATCGTGATAGTTTGACATGTGTTGCATAGTGATATGTTAAAAATGTATTTCGAAGGTAATGCGACTAGAGAGATAATCTTTCGATGAGATCATGAGAAGTGACGTATTCAAATGAGGCAAATTTAAAATGGATGCACAAAAACTGCAATCGACCTTGGAATTCTTAATGAACATGTCGTCGGCGTTCGAATATTAGACAAAGGTACCGATTGATTTGACAACGACGAAAAAAAAACATCTGTGCGATGGGCACGTCAGATCCGTTCGGGAGAATTCTCACGAGAGCTTCTTCGGCTTCGGAGAATTTCTGCGAAACGTGTCAGAACGAATGAGCCATCGTCTTCTGTAAACGAGACCCTCCAAAACGAAGACGAGGAGCCTCTTCGTGCTCGGACTAAAAAAACATCCGATATTTGGGTCATGAAATTCCCGCTAGCCAAAGATCGTCGAAAGACAAACAAATACACGAGCGTCAATAAATCACATTCGAAATCGCCTCGCCTATTAATTAGCGCATATCGATTTTAATAATAAGCATTATTTATATTTCGGACGTGGATTTCGGCGCCGACCGTAAATTCGCCAACGCCAATTAAATATTTACTATCGCGATCTAGCGTCATTCAATGGGAGTCATGACGATGGCGACCCTGATCTTTTATGGAAAAATACTCGACCTGGAATTCGCGATCCCGAAACAACCGGGTCAGAGCAAATCCGATAAAATCGCACGAATACGAAAATATTTAAAGAATATTTAAATTTCGCACTATACGTGACAAAGCACGATACAATGTAAGGAGCGCGGCGTCGTTATCGATGCAGTCAGCAACTCGCTTCTAACTTGAAACACATAACCAACTCGTCCCGATATTCCGGTCTCCACTCGGTGAGGTGGCAGGATTCAATCACTCCGGCATAATTCATGTCGAATTGGGTCCGGTTTCGTATGAAAATATTCAGCACGTGATTTACGGCAGAGCTTACCAATCTGCGACAATGCAATTTCGAGCGCGGGAATTCTCGCGGAAATGACGTATCGTTTCACTGCTACATGCAGATTTTTCAATGTGCAGCGGATTGTCTAAACGTTAATCACTGTATTATATTATAGTGCAAATAGCTGTTTTGTAATCGCTTTGAAACCGATTTACTATTCACGTTGTTACACATAAATAATCAGCGTTGCTATTTGCTTTGTTTAAGCCGTTATTCGCATAACGCACATGCCTTTCGTAATGTGATCACAAAATATATTTTAAATTGTACATTTCTTAAACGAATTTCCTTTTATAGTTTATCAATGAATTTCACTATGTGAAATCTGCTTATTTCTCACTAGAAGTTAATCGAGAATGCCAATTGCTCTTTGAGGATAGAGTTATTTTCGAAATGATTAAGTGATATTTACGAGTAGAACGGTATCAACAATCATGTTTACAATTGTATTTATACATAAATTGGTATGATTTATAGCAAAATTTTATTACGACTCAAATTATAATATTCAAACGTGACGAATTTAGAACGGCACGCTCTCAACCAATAAATCAGACAATCCTTTTATAAACAATCGCAATTCGCGCAAATGTCAAAAACGCCAAAACACACACACACACACACATCGTCGAAACACCAATAATATTCCCGGCTGATTTATTCAACGCGGAAAAGCCGCGGTTAGATCGTGCGGGTTTCGCACGCGATGGCGGCCAAGTTGAATTCTCGAAACCACCATCGGACACATCAGCATACTGTTAAGGGCCTCCTCGTGGCGGTCGGCTGGGTGTTATGGAGATGACGGCGTCGTCATGCAGAGCGACGCGTCGAGATAACGATGCCCGGTTTAACAAGACGTCGTTAAAATTCGAACAAAGTCCGCTGAAAACGAACCCAATTTACGCGGACCCGGTCATCGCGGGCGGATTTATTGCGCCCGCAACGGTGAGATATGGTTTTCGCGTCTCGTAAAGCGCAAACGCTGAAAAAAGACGGCCGTTTTGTGTTCGCTGCTAAGAGACGTATGGAAAATTGAGTTGGAATGTCGAAAGAATTATTCGGTTCCGCTGAAAAAATACATTTTCTTTTTAAAGTGAAGAGTTTTCATATTCAAGTTTTTATTTCATAGCATCTATTTCGGAATATGACCTTTCAGATCATAAATTCCTTATCAGAAATTCAAGAATTATTCTTCATGAATAGTGATAAGTTCAATGAATTTGAATACTAATACCATCCCTAACTAGCACAGTAATATAATACATAACGAATCTTTTGAACCGATATTTCTAAAAAAAAAAAAGTATACTGTATCATTAATTTTCATAATGAAAATATGCAAAACAATTAAAATCGATTTCAAAATATTCAAATGTACAAATTGAAAATAATAAATATTAAATTAACAACGTATATTTACAAATTTAGGCTAATCGAAATCGTTACGATAAAAAATGCGGCATTGAAAGTCCTAGCAAAAGTGAAATATATAGCGCAGGGGCGTGCGTGGGCCAAACAGATCAAAAGCGCCGCACAACGGGGTTTCCTATTCACAACCGATACAAGAAAAGCAACCGTTTCGACTCAATGAAGATCTCAATTCTACAACAATGTCGCGTTATTGTGAACGCGGAAACGCGAAATTGCACACGAAAACGTCCCTCACAACCAAAATGCAATGTGACTTTGAATTGCACACTAAAATTAACGAGCCGCGCGTCAGAAGTGTTAATTTACCGTCGCCCTCATACGAAAGAACGCGTCTGAGTCCTTCGGTCGTTTATATTTTTTCCCGTGCGTTTTCTTTTGTACTTTTTAAGTATTTTTATTTTTCGACAAGGCCCTTGTAAAAATGGTAAACGATCAATCTTCGGCCGCCCACCGACACCGCGTGAAGTTCCACATCTCGGCCCTCAGCATGTGGTGTCCACGAGCAAGAAGCAGACCGTTTTTCGATATACGAATCCACTCCTGTCGATTACCCCTTTGTTATAAATTCAAATTAAATCCGTGCGATTGAATTTCATGCAATTTTGAAATAGTTTCCGGTTAGGAAAGTTCATTTTGTCGATCTGATTTTGAACAACAAATGTAATGCGTAAAGTAGGCGTAATAAATAATGAAGTATTTCATAAGATTTTTATGGCGTATACATAAATTTTCATCCAATTAAAATAAACGATTAAATAAATGATAATAGTCTAAGAATATACCATTATTAAATCACTCAAACATTCAAATTTTTAAATAAAACAAATTATGTCTTTTGAAAGTTCAAGTACAATATGTAAAGATAGAAACATGTATCATTGTTTAGTGAACTCGTAATAGTTACGGGCACGTTTTCAAAATCAATCAACGTCATCACAAATATAAAACTCATAGACCAAGTGATGCAATGCAAACCGAAATGAATAATAAGCAAATAAATAAATATTGGAAATAAACAAACCGATAGATACAAATGAGTCGAGTGCGTACGTGCACAAATTGGATCATTTTTCACAAATCGGAATTGGAAAAAATACATAAGTACAAACATCGAGTTTAACGCATTTGAAAAATGAAACTGTGTTAAAGTGTTACCACAAACAGCACGTACGGAGATATCGAGATTTGAAATTTATTTAGGCACGGTTAAATTTAAAAATAATAATAATAAACCCGAGGCATACTTGTATTTTTATCTGAACCGAAAAATAATTAATATACAGTTTGAAAATAAAGTATCTTTCATTTATTATCATGTTAATTTGCAAAAAAATTCAAATGAGTCACGAAAACATCGAAAGAATTAGTATCATAAATTTTACAGTCGTATCCCGATGAATTTTTTCCCACGACAATGACACACCATAACTATTTTCGAAGGACTGTTTTCGACATTCCACAAAAATGTCGAAACTTTTCCCCCATTCTTCAAACACACCGAATCCGACAGCATAAACCAAATATTTCAACACAAAACAATTCGGATCCTCCCAGAGTTCTCGGAACAAACGTCAAAGGAAAATAAACGAAATAGTGTTGGCGAAGTTTATACGATATTATTGCCGTGTTAACATTTCAATATGCTCGGATTAAAACACCTCGAAAGCAGCAATCGAAAGCGATGACGGCCGTTGCGTGTGAACAGTTTGCCGAGGCCAAAAGGTTAAGGCTCCTCGAGAGCCAATGAATATGTAAATAGGAGGGATGCCACTGAGTTATGTCGTCCCCGCGATGAAACTAATCCGGTCATAACTCATATTAAATGCAATCGGTCACGCCAACCCAAACGCTTTGATGCTCGAATGCTCAATGAGATGTTGAGTATCCAACGGGATGTTAAGCATACGGTTTAGCTTTGACTCGAATCTAGCAACTAATCAAATAATTTGTTTCTAATTAAACTCGTAGAATCGTGTTCGTAAACTCGATAAGTTCATATTAGTTTACGAACAAATTATTGAGCATTCGTTGACAAAAAAATACTCGGACATGATACAATCTCAATCATCAGACTCACTTTGCGTCTCATTTGGGTTGAAAGATTATAATTAGCTTGTTACCTTGTAAAATGTCTGCGAAGGACGAGCTGAAAAATTGAGAAATATTTTCTTCCTGTCATATCTCGAATCGATACGTCGAATGTTTTACGAAAATCCGACACCGTATCAGATCGACACATTTCATTATACGTTTCGAAGTCACGTCCGATTTTGCGTATACGGATCGATCGGTTATTTATCATATCGTAAAAATAATAATGATGAATCGTCTCTTTTTGCAAACTCGGGCTGCCGATCTTGCGAGACCCTCGTCTCGTGGATCGACGTTTGAGAAACGCCGATTCGAGCCCCGATACAAAAAAGAGTATCCTTCTCTCGCAGCAACAAACACACAACAATATTATGATAATGCATCGGAGAGTTCGAAGTACAAATTTGTGACGATAGCTTTTAGAATTGCATATGATAAGCGTGTCGAAAAAGGCAATACCAATTTCGCATATGTGGGTTACTGGATTTTGGCTCGAGGCCGTCGCCCATTTGAATATGTGTATGATGAGATGCGAATCTGAAATCGGATCGTCGAATCGTGTGACGGTTAAAAACCGCATTGTTCGAAATTGAATTCTGCTTTGACGTAACAGCGAAAATAAACTATGAAGGCATGTTGTTCGCGATTAGCGGTTGAAACCGCGAATTTCCTGACTGTTTGCGGTCTAGAGTCCCGGTTTTGCATAAACGAAACTGTTAACCGTAACGAATAGTTAAACCTTCTCTCGTAGTTAAAACCGTTATTCATATAAATATTCTATGTATCGTGTAACAAGAAAAGCACATATACAAAATAAAGTCAACAAAAGCAAAACTTCGTATACAAACAAAGCGAAAGAATTAAAACAATCCGTTCTGCTTACGTCCCCACGTGCAAGGCTTATATCCGTATTCAGGCACTTTTCTATATTAACGGGATCTAATAACAATTTCAGCGCGATATTTTCCCAGCGTTGAATTAATAGACATTTCAGGAATTCGCTTTGCGAAAATTTAATTTGATTTTACGGTTAAATTGTCAGTGTCTGCCCCGATTAACTTTAAATTTGTCCCTTTGTGTCGGCTTAACTTTGTCGTCGCAAAAGGGCTAGCCGGTGCAGAATGAAAGCGACGAAAAAAAGGAACGTCCTAAAGAATCTCGAGGCCTTCATTGTCATCTCGTCCTTTTTGTAACGATGTATAAATTTATATGTATTATTATAGATGCGTCCGCTTAAAACAAATTTAATCGCGCAGCGCGAACTTCACGCTCAAAGTAACTTATCGCCGGTTAACTTTGCGAAATTTACGCTCGAATTAATCATGCAAACGTTTGAAGATTTTTCATTATGAGACGTCGACGGACACTTTAACCTGGACTCGGTTCATTTTTCGCTTATTGCTTGATCGGAAAGAAGGGAATTTGAGGAAGTATGAAACGAGTCCGGCTCGACAATGTATTGCAAAAGGTGAAAAGATGCGCACACAAAGGCCAGAACCGAAATGTGAAATTTGACGATCGAGCACTAAAATACACAATAACCACAATTATTTTGAAATTGATAGGTGAGTTTACAACTCGAAGACCACCCCGGTCGTTATGTGCAACGTGCGTGTATAATAATATGCAATATTTTGCACGCAATTAAATTTTCCACGCATACGTGTTAACAACGCTCGTCGACATTAAATTGCGATTTCAAAAAAAAGCGTAAAAATTGGTAATTTACAATTAAAAAGGCAACCTATAATTTTAAAGAAGGGCAAATTATATTTTCCCATACAAATAAAAGCATAATTTAATTAACTTACGTAAAAACACTGAGAAAATTAACAAACCAATCAATTCCATTTAATTATTCATGGAATATTTGAAGATTTTATCGATCGAATTAAATGTTCACTTAACTTTAGAATAACTGACACATTTTTATATTTTATATACAAAAGGACATGAATATTGAAAAAAAATCAAATTGAAAATTCATACGAGATACAGACGTTAAGATGTGAAAAAAGTGTATTTAAATTGTGTACCCATATTTTTTATTCATTTCACAGTCGAAACTGTAATGTTATAACAACAACGTATAATTTATGGCGTCGTTGAAAGGTTTCGCATACTAAAATCTCGACTTGATAATTATGCGTTGAAAAATGTATAACGAATACATAATAAATATTTCAATCGTCGAAGGCCAGTCGGTATTGTAATCTCGCCGAAAAAAACGAGAGCGAGCCACGATGAGACGAAAGTTTCACAAACCGTAAAAGCGCAAGGACGAACAAAAGCGATACAACACGAACGTCAAATAAACAAGCGGAAAACTATCGCGAAACTTCCGCCGAAAAGTGAGAACTCCACACACGAAGACACACACGGCGTCGAACGTAACGACACGCCTATACGTGTGGTCCTCTAAATTTAACCAATTCCCACAGCACTGTCATCATTGTCGTCGCATTGTTCGGAACCGATACTTCTTTTTCGTCTGTGACAATTTGGCGGCAGCCTTCTCGTATACACGTCCGTCTCGTGCTATCGGATTATCCTCGGATCGGAGACGCACGCCTCTATGTACGTAATCCGTTTTACGGTCTTTGTGATCTATTGTATCGAAGCGAGCTTTCTAGCACGCTTCACACACAGACGGACAGACAGACGCGAGGACAGACGTCTGTCGCATTCGCCGTGAAAATCGTACACCCACGAAGACGTCGACGATAAATCTCGTGTGCACATGCGCGTTTCCTTGGATTTTTCACGCTACAACCGTGAAAATCGTCATCAATCCCACGACACATATAGATAAAAATGTTTAAAGTAAAATTACGATATTAAAATCATTAATTTTTAAGTTTTTTCCTGTCATCTCCATTTTGAAATACATACAGGACTTCCGCAAAGTCTTAAAGCTATAATTCAATTTCAAAAATTCAATATTACGATAATAAAATTGTTGATTTTTTTATATCCACTCCCTTTAGAAATATTACATATATTGGACTTCCACAAATTCTCTAGACTCCACTTCAGTTTCAAGAATTCCACAGAACAAATTAACTTATATAGACTCTGCAAGACATATAATATAATTAAGTAAACTTTTATACACGTATCATACATCGTAATAAAAATAAAATTTAACATTTTTACGTTCGGCTTATAAAATTAAAATTCTGCGAACAATTTAAAATAATATTATACACATTAATATGGTCCGTTGTAAATCACATGAGAATGAATTAAATAAATGTTTCACTAATGGTTTTTTTTATCAATAAAAAAGCAGAATTTCTATTAAGCGTTTAAGCTGATGCAACTTAATTTCTATTTCGATAAAAAAAGATTTTTTTTGAGGTCATTTTCAAATAATCGCCTTTTGTGTGAAAGGTTCATATTTGGGATTCGCTTTTAACAAATGAACACTTTTTATAGTAGCAGGTGCTCTTTTTTGCGTTTTTGAAAATACATAATAATACAACAAAAAACATTCAGTCGATTATGATACAGAAAAAAAGTGGATTCCTTTTTAATATATCGGTCAATTTTATGCACCATATTGCATGCCTTCGAAATTTTCATAAAACAAACTGTTGCTACGTAATGTCAACAATTTGAAAAACATATTCCTGGAATTTTTTCTATAATTACGAACGAATTAAAATTGTACCCTAATGTAACACAAAGTGCAAACTCACTCATAGAAATTGTGAGCTCGTTAAAAAAACACTCAGGGGCCGGCAGACCCTATCGCAACATAATTCGCGAAAAAAAAAAATAACAATGTTAAAATACTACAACAGCTGCTTCGAATTGGAGAAAATGACTGCTGACAAGCAATCAAACGAAATGTACGCAACACTTGATTCGCGCTGAAAACAAGAATAATTATCGCATATTGACGGTTATGGGGCCTCAATTGCACCGTATCAACCACTCGGATATGGTCTTTAATTCTGAGCGAAATTACGAAAGAGACCGCAAATCGAGAAATTTGCAGCTGTAGCACCTATAATCAATCGGTTTAAGTATTGTCAATCTACAACTTCTGGAATGCCGAAATCGAAAAACTTTCACCATATATAAACTGAAACCACACGAGTGATAATTTTATATTCTGAATTGAAAATATCCGTCGTTTTTATATAACACTCGCTCAATTTATATTCATCTCAACTCTTATTATCAAATCAATTTGTAACGATTCTCTCGTTGGTTGAATCACATTTAAACGCGTTTATATAAACAAATGGCCGACTTCAAAACCTAACCAGATAGGAAATGACAAAGTCGAACGATTCCGAGTTACATAAACGCCAAAGCACCAACGCAACACATCACGTCGTATCAAACTGAAAATTAGCGACCTACGCAAGCCATGCAGCAGCACGACAACCATTCGCATTCGCACTGCCTCCATAGTCTTCCTGCAACATAATGTCGACAATTAAACGCAGAAACGGCGGCTTTCGCACTGCGTTTATTTATTTGCACGTGTGTTGAAATCGGCCGGGGTGTGTTGATTTATGCACCGCGGACGGCCTCAATTAGGGCCGCGCGCCGCCACCGGAGCCGGCCCTGTCAACCGAGATAGTTATCTCGCAAATTGCGCATTTCGCTCATTTAACTCGACATGGCGAACAGAACGTGGCTGCTTTCCGATCGAGGTGCTTTGCCGATCGCTAAGTGGAGGTTTTCATTGAAAACGCGGTGCGAATTGCTTGGACCAACATTGTGTTTTTGACGAACTGGATTTTTTTTTCAAACCATTTTAACACCCTGAATATTATGAACACAGATAAATGCAAACCTGAAAAAAAACAGCAATCAAATTGTCAACTTTCGCGGTTGAGACCTCATATATACTACTCATATACATTACATTTTCAAGAAACTGCGCCAACTTCCTCATTGAGCTTTCATCTGAAATTGCGTTCCCTCACATCACTCGTGTTCCATTTTTTTTTAATCATACACTGGATTACCATTCCTGTTTGAATTTTCTAAACATTTAAGCAATATATAATATACATCCTGTACACGTTATCCGTCACAATGGCATCCAACTCCCGTAATACTCTAAATCTAAAAAGACACCCCTGAAAACCCAATGTCCAGTAAGGCCAGGCGATTATGGTTTATGGCCCATATGGTTTATGGGCGCACTTCAACCTAAAACAATGTGTTCCATTATAAATCGCGCCGCGACTAATCGCCTGTGGGCGTCTGACCTAAAGCGGTATGTTCCATTGTGGATCGCGCCGCGGCTAGTCACCTGTGGGCGCCTGGCCTTATACACACTAACAAATTTCGCGACGCAATCGCACCCGACCCGCGCGCGCATCAACCGCCCAACTAAAACCAGACATTTCCCTTATCGCGCGCATATCCCACGATTCCAGAAATCATCCCCGAGTCCAAAACCACCTCATCGAACCCCGACATCGGATGCACACGACACGATCTCGTATCGAATGTGCGGCGCCTTCGCAGCCTCCGCGACGGCGACGTCTCGGACTGGCACGAGTTTCCCGCGTCCGAACCGGTCCGACCCGTTTACTACGCTTCGATACGGCGACTTTGACCGTTCACCTACTGTTTCGTATGTACAATACCGCGTGTGTGTGTAAAATGTGGTGGTGGAGCGGCGCGCGCGTGTGAATGAGCCGTGGATGTCGGTGGCGTGACGGTTCGGTCTGTTCGAGAGTGAGGCTTTGGTTGTGTTTGATAAGGGAGGTGTTTTTTCGAGTTCGAGGAGTTAAAGTGATCAGTTAAAGGCTTTTAAGTTAGTGGAAGAATATCTAATGTATGTGTTATAGGCAATTTATAACGGTAGGCATTTTCTAACTTCATCACTAACTAGGATTGCGTCCGCACGTTTGACGTTTCGTACAATCGATGGTCACATGTGAAATTACTAACGATGACGAAAAAACGGCGGAAACATATTTTGATTAAGAAAAAATATCAGGAACAACGCATGTCAATAATACGGTTTTGACGTTCGGAGAACTGTCAAAGGTCCATGGACATTGCGTATGCGCTCACCGACGCGACATCTAGAAACCAAAGTGCATAGTATTATATTTATAAGCCTTAAATCGTTGTATATAAAGCTCAATATGGCAGATATAGGTGTTAGAAACTGCCTAGCTTTAGAATCGGACTATAACATATATAAAAATGGAAGTTTGTATATGTTACAGTTTGAGTGTCCAATTCGTTTATGCACGAATAAAGTAGCTTGTTTATACACCTTGTAACAGCTCTAGTCTAATTGTTAATGTGGTACGACAATTTAAGTTGTTTTTACTCAGATAATGCTCTCATTCTAAATATCAATAAGGTGGAAATTGGTATGTCAACTAATGATCGAGAAATACGCGTAGTGTCTATCCGTCGTGTCAGTTTGAACTTTGAGAATTTGTTTTGAACACGTTTTAACAACTCAAGCTAAAACGCTAACCCAACCTAACCCAAGCGTGATACTTATGACGTCTGTTTTTAGCTTAGACGCAATTACGTTTCGGAAAAATTTGGCAGTTGACAGTTTGGGTATATCCAAATTAGTATGAGTATAAATTAACAAAAATGAGCACTTGAAAGAACCATACGATAACTTGTAAAAGATAAGATTACTTGTGTTTGTAAGATTGATTGTTTCGGAAATGATTCGGTTTAAAGAGTTGTTGCAAACAGTATAACCATAATGTAAAAATGTAACTAAATAAAATAAAATATATATTCAGCATATTCAGAATGTTTCAAAATTTAACTCATTGAAAAATATCATCTTTTTATTTTTGATGTATAGTAGTACTACTTTAGATCTATATTTTTTAAAGAAATCGATAAATTATTATTATTTTAAATTAAAAATAAATAAATTGCACTATTAGGTCAAAGAAAAACGTCTAATGATACCGGAAAGACCTTGTTCTGCTATGGGTTTTGATGATGATGATAAATTTTCTTCAATCGTTGTCACTTTCGTCGAAGAATTGCATGGTCGTTTAAATTTAAGAATTTCCTTAGTCAAAATACCGTACGCTATTTTTTTGCGATCGTAAACGATTCGGCTTCCATTAGCACACCGGTCGTAAATACTGGACCAGAAGCGTGTATGTAAATCATTATGTCACGGTTAAATAACGGTCATTACTATGCAATAATTACAATATCGATATTAAGCGAATGGTTCATTTGAGCGATACGAAATTGTATTTTTGTACATGCTCACGTATTTTCCGGTGAAAATTTAAGTTGCTACTTCATGGAATTCTTTGAGACTTTTTCGAAGTTTTCTTTGCGGGCGTTTTAAAGTTGCCGAAGAATTTTAATCTCATTTTGTGAATGAATGAATATAGTATGCGATTTGAATTCAAATATTTTTTTATAATTTTGCTGTATTTTATTAGTTTTCTTGTGTATTTTTCTAGCAATAAATGTATGTTGAAGAAAACGTGCAATATACTTTGCATTACGAGAATTTCCTTTATGGAAACAACGATATTTTCTGTTCATATAATATTATCATCGCATAAACAATATCGTTATGTAAGAAAATATTATATTATGTCCGATGTTTTTCTCGATACATACAGCATAGACGTAGCATAAAATTTTCCCAACTCGCGTACAGGAAATTAACTTCAAAAGTATCAGACAGCTACGTAAAAAGTTTACCTTGTTTTTTTCCCAGCACGCTATCATCCTCTCAAGATTAAACGCTGATTTGATGACACTTAAACTCTCGGAAAAGAAAACCTTGACGCCACGAGGACGTCTCCATGGTCCCCATGGAGTTTGGCGACAAACGGCATTAAAGGAATTAGAGTCGATTTTTGGCAAAGGGGATACTTCAGAAAGGTTTTCATTACTGTGGCGTGCTACGCGTGTTTTTTTTTTATTTCCGTCGTCCGCTCAACTTCTACGTCTCTCTGACAAAATTGGCTATTATGTTTTAAGGCTGACTCGCCAGAGACGCTTTTTTACACTCCATTTCCGTCTCTTTCAAGATGAACATAATAATATGACAGTTTAATGGACGACGATAAATTCGAACTCGTATTATGTGTGTGAGAGCGCGATTTTTTCAGAATATTTACCGAAGCCATGGCGGACGGGAAATTGGATCGTTTCGATGCTCACGATATTCAAATATTCAATTCATCGAATTTTTTCCAAAGTAATGATTATTTTTTAATTATACCATATAATTTAATTTCAGAATCGACCAATTTATATTTAAAACAACCAATTTGTTTATTGGGACGTCTTAATTGACGGGTTAAAAGGATCTATTCCCACGCGGCTTAAAGGGAAACATAAAAATACATCCGCGACATTCAAACACGAATCCCTTCGCTTCGTTAGCTCCAATTTATATAATTGATCCACAAATGAGTCTGTGTACAAAACCAGAAACTAATAACGTTCAGTACTACGACCGTCCGTACGAGCGGTTAGCACACCAAACACAACGAAACCGTCGATATTAAAGTTCAATAGCGTTTGTCGAATGCAATTCGTGATTTTGCGGTCCATCTCGACGTCCTGTATGAAAACGAGCCGACGGTGAAAGTTTTCCCACGACCGCGCATCAGCCGCGTTGCGAAACGGTCGTTGCGAAACTAACGACGGAGCGAACACCTACAACGACCGTTCGAGAGGACTCGAGAACGATGTTGTGTGTTTTAGTTGGATTGGCGAAGAATTTGTCGTTCGATCGTGTCGTCGCATGTTCGAAGTTTGGAACGGTGAGTGGTCTGAATGGTATGACGGTTGTCGATTTGAGAATTGTGTAATGGTGTGTTGTTAATAATTGGATTGATGTATGCAAAGATACAGGAAATTGCCTTGAATCGTTTGTTGAATTTGTATATAATTTTTGAGTATGTATTTGTAGTTTGAAATGTTTCGAGGAATCGGATCAATATTTATTTCGTAGAATTCGTATTAATAAAATGTATTGTTTCGGTTCTGATAATAATCTCGTTGACTGCTGAAAATGTTTAATAATGAATTTGATTTCAAACAACAGATTGATTGGAATGATACAATATTGTTGGGACGTAAAATTCATTCGACAGAATGTAATTCGGAATATTCATGTGTTGGCGGTGTAGTTTGAATTTTTGTTATAACATATAACATTTTGTCGCTTTGTATAAAATAAGTTGTATGTTGAAAAATTTTCATATTGAGTTGGGAAAATTGCATTTCTGGTTGAATAGTTTTAAATTTTAACGATTGAAATATTGAAATAGAAATAAAATTTTCAATCATCTTTTATATGTAAATATTTCCTCATAACGGTGTAAATATTATAAAATTTCCATCATTTATCAATTAAAATGATTGTTTGCTTGTATATTGATTTAGGTATATAAAATATAGATTTAATTATAAAACCGTTTACAATTATAATTAATTAAATTTTAAAATAATATTTAAAAAGCTTGTGTATTTAGTACAACCTTTTATATAATTGGTATTTTCATTATGATATTTTATGACTGAGCAATTTTTAATCGTATTAAACACGATTTTCATCTTTTTAGGAGGGTTCTAAATCAATATTTTACAGACACTTTGTTCGTAAACTATCCAAACTTCCAATACATTTTATCATATCGTTCGATAGGAAATACGCTTTTTGCGTTTTCCGTATCGCAGATAGCGTCCAAAGATTCGGCTAGATTTATTTAAACTGTTGAACATGTTCGGATCGTAGTTTTTCATTTTGACGCCCGTTGCCTAGGGAAAACGCAGGCTTTCGCAAAATTTATATTTAATCAGATAAATGTGATAGGGCCGGTTCGACCGTTTGTTTTTCCTCGATTCTACGAATTTATTTCGCTTTGACTAATCCAAAGGCTTCTAATTGAAAACCCGTGTTCGATATTTGCGCGAAATCGCCAAATCCTACATGATACTGCCAGGTCCTTCGGCTGATTAATTTTTTTCCAGGACCCGCGCCGATCGAAAAAACTCGTACGTGATTATTCAAAGAAAACAGCGAATCGAGTGATTTTTTTCTTGTTTCAGAGCCGTAAATTACGTCGGTCGAAAATTGACAATGTTTAAATCGGCCGTTTATTCGAGTTTGTTTACGGGGGCCCTTATAAAAGCGGCACTTGATTTATCGCGGCGGCTAAACTTTGCTCCGTTTTTAATGAAAGGAGGGCCGTTTACTTTAAATTCAAAGGTAATTTTCGCGTCGCGGTTTAAAATTGAGGCGATTTTTTTAATCCTCGGATTTATAAGCACCGCTTTTATGAGGGGCAACGGTGGAAAAGTTAAAAAATGCAACGTTTTGCACAGAGCCGAAAAACTATATATATTTACTACTAATTGACGAGTATTGCCTACAATCGCTGTTCGTTAGTTTCGCTAAAACTAAGCTGACCATACGTCCCGTTTTCGCCGGGACTGTCCCGTTTTTGTCGTGTCTTGCGTTCATCCCGTCGTTTTCGCATATAAAGAAGATCTGTCGTCAACAAACGATAGATCTTCAATGGATTTTTTTTCATCTTAAAATAGCGCCCATTGTCCCATTAGCCCGTTGTTCCCGTTTTCACGCGTTTTGTACATCGGTATACCGATTGTGATTATCGTGTGATTATCGTCACAATCAATACTTTTCCATACAAAATAAATTTCAAGAACACATTGAAAACAAAATGCCCCTGATTGTATACAATCTACACAACACAACTGTCGGCCGGATTGCGGTGTACCGTCATTTTTCGTTTTTCGTTATTTTTAAGCTTTCCTTTAGGAATTTCCCTATTTTTTTTCTTCATAAACCACCCATTAGTTAAAGCGAACAAAAGAAAAAATAAATACACAAATTGGTCAAGCGGTTTTTGAATTTTGTCCAGATCAAATATCTGCCACGATTCATTTTTATACATAAGAGAAGACAAGAAGACAAGATTTTAAAGAACACGTGTATACGACATGAGAGTGAAATTTCCATCATTTGTTTACGGATGAAATTATAAATGATAATAAAATCAAATAAAATGATCATTAAATACCCCTTAATATGATAACTATGCTATCGTTTGACCAACCTATGCTATAAATAATGAAAAAAAACCGGTATAAAATACGTCACATGGAACATACTGATTTTATACATTCGACCAGAGGCATACATGTTTCTCTGTGTACATAAAACGTTCCGACGACCGGATGAGTGGTATAAAAGTTAACAAAAAAAATATAAAAAATCAACGGCGTGCAACTAACGGGATATAAATGCCGTACAAAGAATGCACTCCGACCGATCCGCTCATACATACGAAACGAAATGCAGTCGATGCACTCGATGGTCTATTGGCGTTTAAAAATAGATTTTTCGAAAAATAAGTAAAATTATTAAACGTGTTGACATTACCGCTACATTGAAATGTTAGTACGTATTGTCAAATGCCATGCGTAGTGTGAAACGTTTGCATATTATAAATGTCATTTTGTATATGCCAAAAAAGAGCAATATTAATGAACATAAAAAAGTTGATTATATATCACGGAGAAATCTCATTAAAAAATATAAAATATTCAATTTGTACCATTCAAAATATAATACATCCCCTATCTCCTATATATAATAACGGATTTCTGTCTGTGTGTCTGTCCGTCTGTCTGTCTGTCTGTTCGATGACGCTCGCGACTTTTTTTTCTTTTTTTTTATGATGTTAATGTTCATACAATCGGATTTTCACATTTAATCGTTTTCCATTTTTTAACAAAACCAAAGCCGATGTTATTAACACCTGGCCTATATACTAGTACATAATAATCGCACGGAAATCGCATAGCTATCATCAGCCAACGCGACACCGCAACAATTACCAAACCACATCCAGAAGCCGAAATCTGGAAGGCACAACCCACGTGCGTAAAAAACGAGCGATTTGGCGAATTTATACGACCGTATAAGATTCCCAACACGACGAAACACTCCTAGGGCCGCAAAAACCGCCGTTTCCCCGAATTCCGTTCGAACGGGCGGAAAAGCGGAGGGACATTAATTATGATATACAGAGGATCCGAGCACCCACCAGCAACATAATCGGGACGGCATAAGCACGACCCAAACACCATTCTTGTGCATACACGGTGATAAATTAGCCGGATAGGCGGGACACAGTGAGGAAAGGTTTACGACTATCCAAACATCCGATTGCAAAATACTCCGGGAGACGAAGAGGCTCTCATTCGCACTTTGGGGTATTTCGGCAAGGGTATTGAAAATTAATTATTGTCTAATTTTCTACATTTTGCGAGATTTGAAATTATATCGTTCATTTACTAATCGCTAAAAATATTTAAAAAAAAAAATAACTATTAGAAACTTGAGCGTTTTTCAATAACGCGTGTTATTGAAAATATGTGTAACAATACTATCAAAAACAACCAAAGAATTCACAACAGAAAATATTTATCTAATGACCGTACTATGTTTTGCTCTACTTAATTGATCAATGAAAAACAATACATTTTACATTGATAAGTATTCGGTATAAAATTAAAATAAAATATCTTATGGCGAGATGAAATAAAACCATTCTGAAAGCGGTCAACTGTTAAAATGACAAATTTTATTGTCGTTCGAAATTTACTATCTGAATGTCCACACTTATTGAAACACCCCCCTCATATACATAATATTGGGACTTCTAGGTTGGAACTTCTCCAGAAGCGAAAATGATACTGGAATTATGGAAATCGCTCGGCGATAAAACACACTGATACAAGGGACAGGCTGCCCGGCGAGACAAGAAGTTCGAATTGAGGAAAATTTGATGCATCCATATTTGAGTTTAATGTTATAGACATTGTGAATTTGTATTTCAAAGTAAACAATATGCAGTTAAATAGTATAATATGCAGTGATAGGCAAGCTATAATATTCCAAAACTTATGATTAGCGATAAAATAAGTGAATATTTCGATACTAAAAAATAGAATGTTTACGTAGGTACTTACTATGACTAATTTATTGCGATCATTTTCATTTTTTGCAAAAAAATAATCCTAGTTTTTACCTGTAACAATGAAAAAAAAAACATATTATTAACATGCAAATAACACAAATGAAATTTATACATAAATAATTGGACAGAGCAATCTCATAAAAACATAAAAAAAAACAATTTATTAAAAATGTTAATTAATCGATAAATATGAGAAGTAAAAAAACATCATAAATAGTTCATTTATTGAAAAGATACGGGTGGTATTAAATATAAAATGATTGGTTTACGGTACCAAGTATAAGAAGTAGTATATTATAAATAGAAAATACACAGTAAATCGATATTGATATCTAATTATAGAATCAAAGATTTTAATGTGTGTAATTTTCGAAGAAGATATGACAGTTATTCACTATTTATGATAGGTAAAAAAAAGAACGCACCTATAAACATAGCTAAATGTATAACTCGGAAAATGCCATTGACTCAAAAAATATTTTTCCCAAAACCAATTCAAAAAGAAACAGCACAAACGTCGAAAGCTCGAGATTAAATCAATTTGCCTCGTTCGAAAGAGGCGTAAATAAAAATGTGAAAATAAAAATAAAGCGGCTGTCAAAAGTCGCACTCGCCATCCCACCGTCTTGTTAGCTTTGCGTCTGAACCAGACTGTGAATTTTCCTTGTGCCGAATTGAAGATGGAAAAAATGTTTCGCCGTGTTCATTAGAGGCAAGCCGGGACGTCTAATTGAGCCTCTCACAGCCCCAAGTGACCAACTATGAAAAGTAAAAAAAAAAAAATCAAACGAAAACTGACGCGAAATCTTTTTTTTAAAACGTTTTTGTGATGGTAAAAATTGTGGGAACAAATTCTATTAAACGCGTAGTGTTTATGAATGCACAGAACCTATTAATTAAAAAATTTCGCACGGTCAAACATCGTTTTTTTTTAATTACAAAATTCAAAATAACGAAAATGGAGTTAACCAGTTTGGTTCCTGAATAACTCGACTGTGGCTATTATAACAAGAAAAGGACGATTTCAACTCTCAATACGATACGGAAATAAACAGCAAATATATAAATGTAAGGATTCGTAGACAGTAAAAAATCGATATTCCTATATTTTCGCTTATTTAAAAATAAACAACCGTTTTTGATGTAAAACATATCCATAAATTATATTTAAATAAAAAAAGGAATGTAAACGAAAATATGTAACACGAAAAAACTAATAAATATTGATTTCTGGGAAATTTGTATTTCTGAAATAGTCTCAATACCCTTCATAGCACAGGCTTATTAAAATAGCTGAAACAATACGTGACCAAGTTTGAGCAAAGACGGGTCAATCGCCCGAAATATAATGTATCCGTAAAATATAGCATCTAAGAACTCCTCTTACTATCGGCTTGAAGTAAAATTAAATAGCAATTTTATTTAAGTATATCAAAATATGTTTTAAAATATATTTTCACAAAATTTTACACTATCACAAATCATCCATTTGTTTATAATATAAACATCGAAAGTGTACAAATTTAACAATAGCCGTCTACAATACAACCTTTAAGATTAATATCACTTGCATAATATTTGAGAATATCTAAAGCAATAATAATAAAAACCCGAAACGAGACGAAGACAGAAAGGAGCTATGAAATTAAACATTGACAAAACACAAATTAAATTTGTTTACAAATAATTGTCGCAAACCTCAAAAGCATAAATCAGACTTGCAAGAGGCTTAAGCGGCTGTTTAAGAGATTCGCGATAAAATTATTCATATTCGGATTTTACATAATTTTCCCATTACGCGAAATTGGAGTTTAAATGAGAGGGATTTTCGCTTCTAGCGTACGTATTCACCGGCAACGGAATGACAAAGTTTATATGCACAATTTTTTTTTTTAGTCACATTTTATTTCCAATGACGATCAAGAAATATGTTAAAAGGAAACACGTGTGTATTTTATGATTAAAAATGTATTGCACGATCGTCAAAGTTTCTATATGAAACCGTCTAGTTAAATTGTAGAACTGTGTCGAAACTTTTTAATTAACTGGCGAAAGTAATACGAGTCGAAGCACTAGCAAGAAAATCGAAGAAGATACGACTTATCTACATTGAGAATAAACTGAAAATTTATAACAGAATCAAAAATATTAAATTTTGAAATAAATTAATTCCAAACAAAGTTCAATACATTCAATACAATACAAACAAAGCATTTCTTTGCAAAATTCGCAAAGGTTGCGTCGGAACATTATTGCATTGTATACGGGAATTTTGTACCATTTTCTAATGTTCGGCTAAATTACATGTACATACTGTATGAACGTCAGCTATTTCGTATGACACTAAATAATAAATGAATCGTGAACAATACAATTTGTGTAACACGTGGATAATGGATTTCTATGACAAAAACGCGTGCGCGCGTTTCGCAAACATCATACATGCTTCTTATCTGAACATTGTGGGGTGGTAAAAATAAGTTACAATAAATAGAAACGAATGCTTATGCGACATGACCAACGAAAAAATAGGTCCGCTTTTGTATTCGTCAAAATGAAAAATTTCGTTGGTTTTCATCGGCGTTCGCTGAAAATTTGAACAATTGAAACTGCGATAAATGTCATTTTATTTCAACAGTTCAACTGTTGTTCATATTCGTCAGTTTAAAATCAGAACATCAATATTTTCGATACAATGAAAAACTTTCGAAAATAGTTGAATATACTTTTTCAGTTTTCAGTACAAAGTAATCATTACATTCTCTAATAATTAAATGCTATAAAACCTACACTTCATTGAAATTTTGTATGAATTATTCAAACAAGTTATGAATATATATTTTCGAAATTATTCCCTGATGAACAACTAGGTTGCGTATTTTCTTGTTATTTTAGCCCAAATAGTAACTAATGCAAATTTATTAGTAGAATTTTATATTTCAACAACATAATACTTCTTTCATCCCATAATTTTATATAATATTTTATACTTCCTGGAACATAGCAAACTAAAAAACTACATGGAAAAATTGATTTTTTTATGAGAAGAGAACAATATTTAGCTTGTAGACCATATCAAATCTACATAGGGCACATAAACATCTTCTATTATTCATTTTTCGATATGAAAGTTCAAACATGCGAAATGCAGACAAACAACGAGAAAACGTCAACGTACGACGATACGCAAACTCTGGCACATATTGATATTTGCTACATACACAGCTACCTAACCCGTATTTTCGAAACTGTGGTGCATACCCTTATACGAGGCATTTCACGAATTACAGCCTCACGACAAAATTCAACTCGATAAAGCGATTGGTTAAATTGAACGGTCACTCCAAATATAGAAATTCAATGATGATTTATGCAAATCAAATATTGAAAGATTCATAAAAAATATACATGTATGATGTGATCATATTTCATTGAAATTTTCGTTTAAGTGCTTTAATAATGTATTATATCAGAAATTACTGAGTTGAGTCATAAAAAACTCAATGCGCTTAATATTCAAAGGAAAATTTGAATACAAAATGAATGATAATTTGATGCGCAAATCGAAATAGCTTTTAAATTCATGATAAAATTATAACTTTTAAATCTTCAAAAACAACTATTATTTCTGGACTTCATTGTGAACTTGTATGACTCAAAGACACAACACATTGAAAATGTATTTATCGTTGACATAACAATAATTTAAGAGAAAAAAACATAAAACAAAATACATTAATTTCATGTTAGTCAAATTACGACGTTTACTGCAGGTTTTGCGCATTTCCAACATTCATCGAAGTTCGGAAGTTTAAACACCAATAAACATCCATTACTCAATGATCTTCGACCGCCATTAAGCGCATCAACGCACAGATCATGCGACTTATTGCTTAACTTCAGTGATCAGTAAGAAACAATGCTTTTAACGAAGGTAAAACTAATAATTTATCAAATTAACAATCAAGTATAAACACAATTTACCGCAGAGCTTCACAGCCGCATGCACTTCAACTTCACCCACGAATCGAGCTCTTTCAGCCGATTTTCAGCTTTGAATAATAATTGTGTAGGAAAACCAACAAACACGGAACGAATCCGCACATATTCTGAATCCGGCCATGCCTCGAATTCGGCAAAGGGCGCGTAAAACAGGCGGAATAAACACACGTCGAATCGAATCGCACCGACGAGACCTGAATTAGAGCTTTGGCCATACTCGCGCGCGTGTGTGTGTGTGTAATTCGGGGTTTTCAGATTTACGTTTTCGGGTTTACAGTTGGTTTTCAGCCGGTACGAACTTGTCGTGCTGCTTACCATCGAGTGTTTGTATTGCATTCGAATTCGAATTCGAACTAGAACTACAGCCTTTGCGGATATTATCGTTGGAATGGAGCAAGTCGATTTTAATCAGATGCAGCTTCGTGGAAGAGCTATTTGAGATTAATTTCCTTTTGTAAAATATTGTCTATGTATAATATAATATTTAAAATATCAATAATAAAAAGTTCTCAGTGAACTTAAGGACGTCAAGTTTACGGATTGCATAATTCAATTTTACTGCATAATAACTTTTAAATAAAATCTTCGATGCAAACAGTTTTATTGTTAATATTGTCAGAATTGAATCATTCATCATTCAGAACCTCGACCTCCTTTAAAATGCCATTCGAATACTCCACACGTAAACAGATAAATGCGCTTTCCTTATACGTAACATTATCGATGCAATATAAAAGTTATCTGACATGAATGTCTAACTATATTTGCTATAAAATATTGATATTGTTGATTCGTACCAATGGACACAGCTAAATATCAATTCGTAATTGATACAATGAAAATATGTAAAATTTTATTGCGACTGAACAAATCTGTTTTAATAAAAGATGAAATTATATTTAATACATGTGAATATTAATTTCGTTTCATGCATATTTTTCAGTTATCTAAATTGAATCGGACACATATAATGGCCGTTTGACATAAACGAATTCATGACAGTAGTCGATACTCAAAGTGCATTTATCATTTTTTAATTGAATCTGTCGAAAAATATGATACATAGGTATGAAAATTATAGTGAACTAATAATTAAAAAATAATAATTTGAGAATTAAGGACCATGTTTTGTGTTAGACGTCAAGCTTTTCAACCCCGAGGCGTTCCGAGAAAATGAGATTAAACAAGACTAAGATTAAAGCGATTATTGCTTTTCCAATTAGACTTGACAGACGAAATCTCTTTTTTACGTAATTGTATTAAACAAAGGAAATTACGAAATTCCTAAATTCAGAAACTACGTCTTACTTAAATAAAACACGAATTATCAATTTTATTTAGTTTATTTTCTAGTCTAATCAATACCGAAAATACATTCGAAGCGCGTACGTCGATACAGTTTATAATGAAAAGCGTATTTCAATCAACAATCAAACGTATCACGAACAGTATACAATCATTAACGAATTCCCAAATCCAACCACACGCCCAACGCAGTACATAACACCGAATTCACTATTTACCGAAACCGCATTTGTGACTATGCAACGCTAGACGATTTAAATACAAATCACCGCTAAAGCTGAAAATTCGACAAAATTAATTTGAAAATAAAAAAGATCCGATTCGGCCCGAACAATGCCGCGAAAGGGGACAGCAAAAAAAAAAATAATGAGTCTACACGAAACCGACTAATTGCGGTCTTTCGGACGAACGAAATATGCAGTGAAACTTCGCAGACACTTATTAACATAAAATGTTTTTAGAAAATTTGACGGATAATTAAATTACATTAAGCGAGCGACTCGAGTTAACTCGAAACAATTACCGCAGACATTCCCGACGCCAATTCTCGAGGGGACGTCGAGAATTTCCGAGTACACACATCCTTCAACGGAACATAATATATTACGGAATAATTCTTGGGCAAAAGAAGAATACCGCGCGATTTTTCCCGACACCGAAACACGTACAATAGTGCTGAAAAGCGAGGCTGAAGTTAAGAATAACCGAAGCTCGAGCTCCCGCTGTTTAATTCGGTGTCAAGACGAGAATGGGATATCGGAATACGCGGCGGTTTCCATTTTCCAACTTATGATTTATATCGCACTCGTTAGCTGCTCCCGAAAGATTTATGGCCAGAATTTACCCCGTAAAGAGTTGTTGCTTTAATTTAAAATGATTTCTCAATTTCTCGTATAAATCACGTGAAAATCAAAGAGTCCGTATCGCGTCGAACCGAAGCGGTAATTTTCGAACTAAAAACACACATTTATCAAATTTACATACGATCCGGCAATAAAGAAAAAATACGCCCTTACACAAACACTTTTCATGGAGGTATACTTCGGAGAAGTAGATAAAAGTGAACGTAATATATATCGGTCGATTCATAATATCGAACTACAAATTTCCGTTGATTTATGAAAGTTTTCGACTGTTCTATAAATATTCATATCCAATGCGTGTTTCAATAATTTACAAAATATTCGAATAATTGTAATGATTTGATTCGAATACCAAAAATTAAAAGTGAAAAAAAAAATAGTAGTATTTCGCTCCAATGAAAATATTGAATAACGTGCGCCAAAAATGAATCGCTAAAATACCCACGCAAATTTTACTCTGGACAGTCGGATGCAAAAGGCTTTAGTCGTTGTCCAGATGAGTGATGGAAGCCTAGGCCGTTCGCTGAAAAAGAGAAAAATGTACGAAAACAACAGCGGAGGCTCGTCCATATATTCGGAGGTTGCCTGCAGAGGCAATAAATAAAGACAAATTGCATGTGCGAATTTGCCAATTAATCACGTCGAGGCGTTTCGCGTCATTCCGAGACGGATAGGAACTCGCATTCGTCGTTGTATGGAATCACTGCCAAATATGTAATTAATTTATTAATATTACAATTGTTACTATATTATATTATTATGAAACATAGTATTGTATATGTTACAGTTTGAGTGTCCACTTCGTTTGTGCACGAACAAACTAGTCAGTTTATTCACCTTGTAACAGCTCTAGTCCAATTGTTAATGTGGTACGACAATTTAAGCTGTTTGCACTCAGATAACGCTCTTATGCTAAATATCAATAAGGGGAAATTAGTATGTCAACTAATGAACGAGAAATACACGTAGTGTATACCCATCGTGTCTGGTTTGTTTTGAACACGTTTTCACAACTAAAGCTAAAACGCTAAACCAAACTAACCCTAGCATGATACTTATGACGTCTTTTTTAAATTTAGACGCAATTATATGTAGGAATGCGGTAGGTATATTTAATTATAAAATCAATACGAATGTTTTTTTGAACAAATAGATAATCACTCTTGAATTAATTTTCCTTTGATTTTTATTATCTTTTAGGGTCAGTTACGCCCAATGACACATAACTATTATCAGTTTCTTTGTCGTCATATTTAATATTTAATACAATACAAAGTAACATCAAAATTATTAGCACATAAAAATCAAACCAACATTTCTTTCACACTTCGTTCAAATCACAAACTCTCAAAGGTCAATAATTTTCGATTCATACCATCAAAACTATTCAGAACCCATTTAAAATCCAATCAAAATCTGATATCCAATCGAAAAATTAAAATCGAACTCGTACACACACAACACACACACGCGCACCACCACCATTAATTATTTCGCGGAGATTGAACCGTCAGATCAAAGTACAAACAACCCCATTCACGGAAGTAGCTCGAAACCGAAAGAGGTGCCTAATTGAGAGGAAAACTCGCTCGTTCGAACATCCATTTGCATCTCGCCGGTCCATAACAGTTCGATTGAAAGCCGTCTGCGATGCGATCGCGCCGCCATCGAAACTTTTTAATTATCTTCGTATATCTGCCGGGAAAAGCACGGCCCAGAAACGGAATCTACGACCGCTTATTATTTATAAGGAAACGCTTCGATCGGTCCCGATAATTTAACCGAGACGTTTTTAACGGCTTCCAGCGGGGATTTGCAGAGGATTCTCGTAGGTCAAATGGCCGGATCTTCCATCATATTTCAGCTAAAGGATTACGGCGTCGTAAAACCGACCGAATCGGTTGTATATATTGTGAAAGATGTAAGCAGAAACTTTTATATATAACTAGCGTTAGTACCCGGCGTTGCTCGAGACTTAAATTTTAAATCAAATTATTATTTTTTCGTTTGAATTCATTAAAACAAAAGCATAAAGCGGGCCGCGTATTGTCGACATGATATATTATGATATAAATTGATATCTAGAAAGGGTCAATCGACGGTTGACCGCCCACTAACAAATCAATAATATTATATTTGAGCTGATTGAAGCCCGGTCGACTGAATTGAATATTCATGCGAAATCAAAGGGAATTAATAATATTCAAACTTGGCTCGACGAGTAATATAATATCGCTTATATTATAGAACAAATTAAGACCTAGTCCATTCAACCGATATGGAAAATGCACATAATAATAACGTACACAAGTCATAATATTATATGTGAAAATAATCCACATTATTAACGTTCAGTCGCGTGATAACGTAAAAGAATGTTGATTGAGTAAGTCGATAAAAAATTGTATTCTATATCGAAAAACTCACAATAGACCGAAACAACCAACAATGTGGGATATTTTAGAATCGAAAGATTATATTTTATTTTAATCAAAAAACATGGACATATACTACTTTTGAACTACTACAGCTTTTCCACTCCAAATTCAACCTTATACAAGTTGAATTTGATTTGCTATTTGCTGGCTGAGTTGAATTTTCAATGTAAAAGCTATACAACAACACACGATTTTTAAAAATTCCAAAAACCACACCAAACGAAATGAGGGGCTTGGCAGCAAATAGTGCTAAGCGACATTTGACACTTTTGGAGATATTAAGAAGAACAGTTTACATGAATTCAAATGCAAGTAAAACTAGGAAGAATAATGTCATCTTTAGAGAGAAAGTGGAATTATTTAGACAAAAAATTAAATGGTCAGAATTTTAATCATGTTTTGGTCAGAATAAAATGATGAATTGTCAGAATAAAATAATAAATGGTCAAAATTTAATAACGAAACGGTCATAATAGATTAGGTTATGGTTCTTAATATTATTCTAACCATTTAATATAAATTCTGACAAACCCAGTTAAAATTCTAAGCATTCAATATTTATTCTGACCTATTCGATTGAAATTCTATCCAAAGTATTCTGATCAAAACATGATTTAAATTCTGACCAATGTCAAATAAATTCTGATAAATGGGATTTTTTTCTAATGTAATGATCGAGGTTACGACTCCATCCTCTATACCCATCCCCAAAATTTATAAAAAAAAAACAACATAAAAAATACATATAAAATTACAGAAGGAAAAAATAAATATATACAAGCAAAAAAAAACATAAATAAACAAATGGAAAAAACATTCTGACCAAAATCGTGTTTAAATTCTGACCATTTAAATAGTAGCCAATTATTTATCAATTTCTGTAGTAAAGTACTAATTTTTGTAGTCATCATCATCACCGTCGACCCTTTTTTGTGCCCACTGCAGGACAAGGTCTCCCCATCAAACATTGGGGATCTAGGCTATAATATACCCTATCCGAGAGCCAACCTCGTATCGAATTTTTATAGTAAACAAAAGAAACTCAATTTTACAATTTTGGCGCTTAACCCCTCAAATCCCAACCCACACACACCCGACAACAAACCACCCTTCACCTCCCCGGCACGACTCCATCAGACCTCCGACATCCCATAATCCCGCCACCCCCGCGGGACCGCAAACCGCCCCCTCGCCCCCAAAAATCGAACGCGCGGGAACAAAAACGCGCAATTACCGCCGGCTTAGCCCGGTTAACAGTAACAAACACACGGCCGACAATGGGAGAGCGGCCCCCATCGAAAGGGGGCGGTCGTCGCCTCGATTTGACGGCGGTTATGGCCGATTAACACGGTGGTAATTCACACCGATCCCAGCACACAAAGCGAACCTCCGATTGTGCCGAATGCGATCGCACTGCGGGGGAGAGGGGGGGTGCTGTTGGGAAAAAAGTGGTTTTGAATACCTGGTCGACGGCGGGTTGTGAATATTCGAAGGTGTTGATTTTGGTGTGGTGTAAGTTTTTGAGGGAATGTGTTGTATCTGGACGCGAAAGAGTTGTCAAAGATGAAGGTGCGAAGCTAGGCGAAAATGAAAGAAAAGGTATGAATCGAGTGAAAACGAGATAATTAAATTATGCGCTGGTGCGAAGGAAAATGAGCAATTCTTTAACGACTTTAGAAAAAGAGTTGATTGAATAAAATAAAAAATGTTAAATTTATAAAAATTTAAAAAGCAGAGAATGTTATTTTACTTTTTTCACATTTATTACATCATCGTCATTGTCGACCCGTTTTGTGCCCACTGCAGGACAAGGTTTCCACATCAAATATTGGGGGTCTAGGCTTACTCAATCCGAGAGCTAAGCTCATAACGATAAGGGACATGTACCATAAGAGCCAATCTATCCATTGAGGAGGAGGCTCTCAAACCAACGATACAAAAGTTTATATGTTAGGCTTTTTGCTCACCGAATCTCCACAAAGCAAATTGCAATGACCACCGGGGGGCAGAGGTAAAGACTGAGCAAACTGCGCCCTCGTTGACCACTTTTGCGATCGCAATGACCACCAGTTTGACAGACGATGTGAGAGCATTGGTCCTACGTGTCTTAGGTCTCGGTAAAACACACATCATAGACCTTCATAGGTCATGCAATCAGCCCATCATTTATATCTCAGCATTCTATTCATAGAAGAGTTAGTTGATAATAGTCGGTCATTAATTATGTAAAAAATATTTTCCTAATAAATTTAAAAAAAAACACGAATAAAGAACTGAAAATTATAAATTGCATTATTTCTTATATGGTATGGGTTCACATCTAAAGCATAAACGAACTATGACGCAATTTACTCCGAATATGGATACTGTACAAACAAGGCTATCTATTAAAAATACATTTTTCATTGTGGGTATCGTTACTTATTCGTGCTATTTGAATAACTTAGAAACATTCAAATATACGTGAACGTGTAGGCCTTATTCGACGAATAATAAAATAAATGTCACGGTAATTGTCACAGTTAATTGACGGGTTAATTACCACCGCAACGTACGACACGTACACGCACTCCATTAATCCATGCTGGTAAAAATCGAACGCACGTTTCGATGTACACAAAAGAACAATTCATTATAGAGCTAAAATCTCGTCGACACAGATCACGTTGATAATATAATATTAAATTCCTATTATTATACAAAAGCACTAGTTTCTTTTTTTTTTCGAAGGAAAAAAATTTGAGCAAACATATAACATAGTCATGAAATACAGTGGAGAAATATAATAAATTGCAATATTGCAAACCTCAGAAAATACTTCTGTCTATTTTTTCAAATTCTAATCGCCATTTTCACAAAGAATAAGTTTCATCTACTCCCTCGGGAGCAAGAAGCCATAAATCGAGGTGCCAGCACGTACTATGTCACGTGTAATCAAGCGTTCTAGAGAATTTCGCGACAGATCATTTTCCGCTCTACGTGGTGCATTTCAAATGCAACGAACACCATAGTAAAATATTATAATACAATATGCGCGAAAAGACTGCATTCGTGTAACCTAAGGAACTAAAATATTTGTGATTTTTAGCTTGTGACATTCAGCTTGATTCATGAATAAAGCATTAATTAACAATAAATTAAAGATTTAATTTTTGAATACATCGTATAATATAATTTTGATTTTCATAGTGAAATTAAATCCAGTTTGGAGCGAATTCACTCATTTCAGAACCAATTAGCCTCGAAAAACGGAAACGCGCCAATAAAATATATAGAGCACAAACAAAACGATTGGTGGAAAACAAAATCACCCCTAGGAAACTTTCCTACCCCCACAAAAGCCTCTGGAACAACAAATTTCTAAACTTTCACACCGATCCGGCCAATTAAGCATTCCGAGTTGACGACAAATCGGTTTTATCGACGCAGCGCCATTGTTAACACCTCCGTTGTCCTCAAACCATACTTTGGGACAATACATGGTGATTTTTTCTTCCATCAACACGGCAATCGTATTGAAAGTCTCCAATAAAATCACGAGTCTTCCGTCTAATTAAAACAAAGAAATCACAACCTTTTCAGTGAAACGTCGCCTTAATGAAACTGAAAATATATAGCAATTACGTAGACGGTGTCATTTCGAAAAACTGCAAAATAGGTAGTCAACCAAAAACACTCTCGAGATAGAAGCGAGGCGAATTTGCATAACGCCAAAGACGGATTCGGGTACAAATTTAGACCAAAGTACGCGTACCGCTCGAATATGCCAAGACAGCCGCTTTTCCGTCACCCCCCAGATCCGCGGAGTTGAAATTAGATTTCGCTAGAAGGTGGCTTTTTCCCCGTAAATCTGAATATGACAACGGAGACTGTGCACGTGTACACACAAAGAAAAAACTAGCTGGTTTTTTCGTGCTCGGATCGCGCCTGTTGAAGCATGTGAAAGAACTATTTTCAATATCGATTCGTAGTCGGTTAGTTTTTCTAATATTGAATATTCCGAATCTGCGCTTTGAATTGAAATAAGATAGCTTGAAGGGAACAACGTCATATATGAATAACTAATATCACTGAATAAGAAAAAAAATGAAATGTGTTTATTTATATAATGTAATTCTTTATATACTTGATATAATCTATGTTGAACAATTGCAAAATTTCTATCCATTCAGCTTGTACCTGTGATAGGTAAATTGTTCCGAAATATTGGCGTATTATCAGCGTATGAGCATTTAAAGCAATCTGAATGCCTATTAACGCATGCAAAATTAATATGGGGTAAACCAACGATCGCACTAAATTATGAGTAGATAATAAAATTGTCTATTCCTCTCGTATTAACGGTAGATTTACAAGCAGCAATAGGCGGATGTTTCGTTATATAACATGCATATTACGAACACGATTTCACACAATTTTACGGAAAACGATTTCAGATAATTTCGTGCACGACAAATAAATCAGAGAAGCCTATTAATTCGATATGTTCCGATGAAACCCCAATTGAAACTGGCGATAAAGATCGATTTATAATACATTTTATTCGCCACGGTTTCAATCAGGGGCAAGTGGTTCGAGTGAATCGTGACATTATGCGATCGTCAACTGTTATGTTAAAATGTAAAATTTACATTCGTCTCTCGCCACAAAGTCGAAACTTGGACCACCGGTTCATTCAAATGGAAATTTCTTGCAATAACAACGGTGACGAAAATTTTCATATAAATATCGCGTTTCGTTCGCGAAAAATTACTCACATTTTTCCCATGAAAATATGAGCGCTCTGATACAAAGAATCGTTCGCGATATTAGATATTGAGATGTTTTTTTACCAATGAAATAAACCAATAAAACCACATTGAAAATTTTCATGAATATGAAATATCGTTTGGTTTATTCATAACAAATATAACGATGAATACAAAATTTGACATGTCAAGTGAAGCAATAGATCGAATTTTAAGCGTACATATAAGACTTCTTTGTACCAAAGGTACGAGTCAATATAGAGATTAAACAAATAAAGAGGATTTTTGTGATTTTTGTTTACTCCGAATACGAAAAGAATTTATTTTCAAAATAAATATAATATTTTCTATTTCAAAATATTATATTATATGCACGCACGCGAAATTTGCCGTTAGAATGTTTAGAAATTTTCGAAGAAAATTTACCCTCTCGACAATAACGAAGGGGCTTTTAAAACGTCCACAGCTCTGACGTTAATTTCCGTACGGTGCTTTTAACGGCGACGTCGACTAGTTTTCACAAAAAAAAAATACACACGAAAAATATTTTTAAACGTTCACGTTTCGCGGATCTCGAAATCGAAAAATCTTCGACGATTTCCGACTGCATGTTGTATCTGAAAAAAAAAACGTTTAGAAACGCGACTACGTTCGACGGCGATTTTATAGAATATTTTCGTCATGAACGCAAATCAAATCCCATTTCACATTGCGTTCGTGCATAAACGGGTCACATTTCGGGTGGGAAAGCCACGCGATCCCGACCTAAATAAAACGGCGATCTGCGAAGTAAATCGACTCTGAATTTCATTTAATTCGAAACGGCGCACTTCGATTATAATGCAAATGTGCTCGACCGCCGATTCGAAAAAGCGACGCGGAAAATGAATTGAAAAATGGGAAAATAACACTCGAGATTTCAACAATTATCACTATTTAATAAAATTGTTATATTTCCGTTTTTAAAAAACGTTCGTGAAACTAGTCTCGGTCCTCGAAATATCTTGATAAGTTCAATAAAACATGTGAGTGCCCTCGACGGTATCTACGAAAACGTACTATAAAAGCAGTTTCTGAAGTTTGAGTGGTGGAGATGCTAGCACAAGAGCAAAGACGACTTCCGCGAAAAGCTCCGATGCGGAATATAATATCGATGTCAAGAGGAAAACCCGAGTGACCAACAATAGAAATCGCGATAGAAAATAATATAAGCTCTCCAATGCAGAGTGTTTCTCAGTGAATATTTCATTGTTTGCACCGTACAATACACAAATAGAATGAGATAAAATAAAATTTTGTTCAATTATAATGCCGGGGATATCGTAAGAAAGTAGAATATTTCTATGAAAAATCAACCCACATTGAGAAGTTTTGCTTTATTATATACTGGTATACAATTCAGTTCTTTATTAACCGCTTTAGCAAACTATAATGTATTCTGAACAGTTCTCGCAACGGAATTGCATTCGTGAATGGTGTCCGTCGGTAAAATAGCGAAATCCTGAGGGAATTCACCGTTCTAATTAAATTTATTAAGTTTTACTGACCTCCTATTTCATGAAATTTTAATGAATACAAATGCAAAATGAAATTATTCAACCATAGACATAATGCGATTATAAAATATTGGATTAAATTAATAGCGAAATTGGTAAATGAAAATTTTCTATAAGTACAAAAAATAATTCAAGACAAATACTTTTTTATTGAACATATAATATCATCAAATACAAAACGCTGATCGGAAGAAAAACAAGAATATCGTTTCATACCCTCAATACTAGAAAAATTAATAGTATGGAAAACAGCCCGATCGAAAAAAATCCCATTCCGACGAGACTCCAATCCGATCGAGAATAAAGGCAAGATCGCACGTACGTATAAAAAAAAACACAATTCCACCGTTTTATTGCGGCTACCTTTTGAGCCGACTAATAAAAATGAAATTACACTTAAACCTTTTTAAACGATCGACACGAGCAACAAAAAAAAAGGTAAAAATCATATATAATAAAATTTTATCGCGCTCTGACCTTTCATAAAAGCGGCGAAACTATTGCGCGCCCAAGCTGTAACGAACAACGATAACTCTATTTCGCCGCCCATATTATCACGATCGAAATTCGAAAATCCCGGAAAAACGGAAAACTGCCCCTCCCGAACAGAACAGTTTTAAAATTGTCTCATTATGCGGCGTAATAAGTGCAATTGTCCCCGCGGGACCAATTACCGTTAACCGCTGATAAACGCGAACAATAACCGATAAAAATCAATCGCTCGGGAAAATCTCTCGTAACTCACACGTGTATGAAAATAAAAAATAATAATACGCGCTTCGGGCTGAAAATTTTACAGCTCCCTCAAAATTTACAGCCGCCGACGAGCGAATCGCTTTTCCGAAATTGAAAAGTGTATTGCAGCTCGTAAAGTGCGCGAGTTCGATTATTGGCGCAGGCTGTATATTGAGAGGTGTCGTGCTGAAAATATGATAGATTGCACAGTTTCGTGCGTTTCGCCAAAAGAATGACGTATCGGGAACCCTGTTTGATGGTAATGGTTCAAATTTCGTCGGAGATTATTCAGCTGTCGCTTGAAAGGCACGTCGACTTAAGTATGCGGAGAAATATTGTGTCAGAAGGAAATTTCTTGCGTGTGATATGTAAATTTGAAATAAGTGGCAAATGTATGATTAAGTGTATTGTGGAAATATTTCTATATATAATTATATCAGAAAATATTATTTTTAGCCTTCTCACTCAAAATGTATTTTTTTAATTCTCTATGAATATTCGGTTAAATGAATTATTTTTATAATATCAACGATGAATTGAAAAGTTTCGATGATCTCCATATCGATAAATATTCATACTGAACATAAATAAAAAGTTTTGAGAGTTGTGTTTTATCTAAAAATATAATGTAAGCATAAATATTATTCATCACTTCATAAACGTATTAAGGTCTTTTATCGATCAATGCGGCAAGAATGTAGATTTTCGCTTTTGTACATTATACTAAGTATTCTTCGTGTTTATGCAAAAATCTCATTTTCCATATAAACTTTCAAGGATATTTATATTTTCAGCAGGGATTTGGCTCACCGCACAAATTCTTAATACAATATCACAACGATGAAACTTTCTTATACGCAACCCCCTACGAGCTCACAGCATGTTTCCTCTCACATATCACATTTGATTGAGTATTTCCATGTAGGTTTTATAAGAACAAATTGAAGAGTTTCGCTATTAAATATATGAAGAACATCAACAATATCAATTAAAATCACGAAAAATCAACACTGATCAATTTCATTTTATTTAAGTCATTTCATGCGCTAGAAAAGCTTTCAATTTGAGAAAATTTAAATTTATGAAAATTCAACTCATTTCTCTAATTAACCGAACGTTGAACAAGCTTAATTAATTTCGTAAATTAACAAACAAAAAATCTACGTAATTTATGCAAATAAATTCAATCGAGTTTATTCAAAATAAACCAACGATTATTAAATTCTAAATTCACAAACATATACTGAAATATTTGAATAATTTTGCTGGAATCCGTCAAAGGACGAATTCTTCGATAGAACCCAACAACGAACGAGATAAGTTAATATCATCACGTAGCGAACGTTAAGCGCATATTTATCCGTAAAAAAAAAAATAAGAAAATACATATATTTTCCAAGCAAAAAAAAACATGAAATAAACGAACCCAAAGCGGCGGTGCGATGATGATGTCACAAAAGCGTTTTTTTCACGTCGATCTCACCTGAAAGTTAAAAAAAAAAGTGCGCCAAGATAAGCTATCTGGGAAGTTCATCCACGGGATGCCGTAACTCAGATCCTGAAGGATCATCTCGTTCAGGTGAGCAAACTCATCCATTTGCATGTATACGTTATTTCCGGAGTAAAATAAAAAGTACGTTCACCCTCCTAAAATTTAAATGTTATACTTTATATAATAATTATATCGAATATTTTGATGAAATAAAAAAAAATCTTATTTTAAGCACACTAATATTATAACGAAATGATTAAAATTTAAAAAAATAATTTAGAATGCAGTATAAATACTAATCGTTCACACGAAGCTCTTTATCGAAAACATTTTCTTATCACTGCCCGTTTCGCGATAGCATATCGTAAAATATCCACGTATACGTGAAAACGTTCGAATCCAAAAAAATTCGATTAAACTTTTCAAAACTAGACAACCAAAACGACGTATATTCCAACTCTAAAACGAATGCGAATAAAATTGACGATATGCACTCGAGCGTATGAGCGCACCCGCACTGCACATCGACGAATTGCATACCGCAGTTGCACAGCGTGAAATTGAATCTTAAAAATATTCGTATTGCATACTCCACATTTAAATATTATGGAATACGTGACTTGTGGAATGGAGTTGATTGAAAAGCTGTATGTTCCTCGATTTAATCCGATGCGTTTATAACATAAATACTATTGAAAACGTGTCGAAGTTTTGCCATAACAAGTGCTCGTGTGAGTTAGATGGAATATCCAAAGAAGAGCGCTTATATAACACCACAAATTATATTAGACGATTATATGAAGTTTTATGTTAGCTGTGAAACTAGATTCGGCGTCGAAATGAACGTGCATCGTAGAAAGCACGATCCTTAGGTTTCAGCAAACGTTTACTTACTGACGCCATTCTCGTGTAAATGTGAAATTTATTGTATAAATACGATGAAATTTGAAACCTGACAAGAGTTTTAGGTGAAGAATTTCATCGAGGCAGATTATTCGTTTGAAGAAATTGCAAACTAATATCCGGAAAGGAAGACTCACTTAGCTAACCACATACATGTTACTTGCACCATTCCAATTAAACTGGGTTGACCTAATTGAATACAGACAATATTAGTCGAAACTGAAATTTCAGCAAATTCCTCGTTTAATTAATAACATCAAAAACTATTGGATTTTTTTCTGAAGCGCACGGGTAATTTAGTCATGTAATTTTTCATTAACACGTCAAAGAGTGAAAGGCGTATTATTTTCATACGATTAATAACATCGACTGACGTATAAACCTGAAATCAACGTCTCCATCAAACAACCCTTCGATGTAATAAACTGACCACTTCATCACGCGAGCAATCATCGAGAACTACACGAAAGCCTTTCGAGCGACCGAAAAAGGACTGCATCATAAATAAACAGAGAAAACGGAACGATCCATCACAGGAAGATCCAATCTTATCCTTCCGATGCGAACGAAAGCGACGATATTCCTTGCGTGTCACGAAATCGACGACAATTACAAATTAGCCGATAGTGCGGCGATAATATGCTAATATAAAAGGGCTCACGGCGCGCTTTTCGAATACGAAATGAGCGCCGGGGTCGATGAATAATTATCAATTACCCGGCGTCGTTCTTAATCACCTCCACAGTCGAGTTGACAAATTATTCTTTCCAATGTAATTGCAGCTCGGTACGTTTTGTTTTCGTGTGTTTCCTTTTTTTTGTGTGTTTCGCCGGAGGGCGACAACAAAGGAAAATTGCGCCGCGGGACGCTAAAGCCCGAAGTCAATTTTGTAAAATGGACTCGTGTGTGTATGTTTTATGCGCCCCCCTTAAACCAGAAAAAAATGAGAAAAAAAACATCACGTATCGCGTATAAAAGAGAGCTTTATGTGTTTCGAGAGTCATTACCTTTCGACGGCACTCAATATGTAAATATGATACGCGTTTGCACAGAATGACGTCTAGCTTCGTCTCGCATAACTTTCATAACGTCGACGTGATATTTTTGATATCTTGTTACGTGAGTGTATAACTCATGTAATACCATATTAAAATATTGAACAATTTCGAAACACACGATTTGTAAAAAAAAAGTAAAACGTGTTAATTAAACAGAAATTCGACTACACTAGAGGAAAATAAACCGCGCGAAGCCGACTCGAAAACTCGCCAAAGCGCGAAAGCTGAATAATGCGTTGACTACGTACAACGAAATAAATTCGCTTTTGCATATGACTGTATCAGACCATCTGCGTAATTTAACTTTCGGACGAGTTTATATTTGCGCGGCTCTCCAACTAAATACTATACAAAAAGCGAACGTGAGGTCGGCCCCGGAGCAAAAAGCGTACATAACGCGACCGAGCTAGTTCGAGTTGCATATCACGTTCGTCTGCCATTTTCCTGGACTTTTCTATTTCACTTTTCCGGAAACCATATACTGTTTCGTTCTCAATTAAAGTAATTTGAAATAATTGAACAAATTACAGCTCGCAGCCCTCAAATTAACGAGCGAGACCAGCCTTCACAACAAGCGAAGGATATTGTAAAGTTCGAACAATGGATAGTAAGTGGTTTCGTACTGTGTGTGGATTTTATAAAGGTTGGGATGCGATGGTGGACAGTTGACTTCGCATAATATTATAGTACCTAGGATAAAGGGATGCAAATGAACGTTTTCGTTCGCGGTACACTCGTTTGTTATATAATATTTCGTTTTTTTGTTATATCGTACTGAACGTGTTAATGCTTAGCGAATTCTCTTTCTCCATTGTTTGCGCTTTAAGCCAATATTTGAACATGGAAACTCTGCACTAGCTCTGAGTATAAAATTTGCATCTGAAACCGTACAACAATGACTTCGATACTATTTGAATGGTATTCCCCGACTATTTTGGGGATATTTCAAATAATACTTCAGGCATTTCGACCCTTCACAAAATTAAAAGATAAATATAAGTACATTATAGGAAACAAAACAAGTTGAATCGAATCAAAATATTTATCACCTGGCTTAACATACTGTACATAATGTTAAGTACACGATGTATAACATGCGAACTACACGATTGGAAACCAAGAGGAAAGATAGACCCGTAGGATGTTAGTTAATTCAAATACGCCAATTAGTTTCGGTTTAGTGTGCAGCCGAATCCTCTTAAATTATTGTGCAAAATAACACAATGATATAACGTAAAATAAGTTTTTATTTTGAGAAATAAATAAAAAAATTCGAAAATCAATTCAGTTTAAAAATAACTATAGGTCACAGATTTAAATATTTTTAATATTACACAATCTTCTACTTAATTTCAATAAATTCAATCTAATCGAGTCATAAAAAATTAATGTGAATTGAGATAGTAAATTTAAATTTAAATGATTCACTTAATTTACATTATGACAACTTAATTGGCGATTTTCTTCAATCTTTTCGAATTGAAGATCATTTTAATCTCGCTTGATTTTTGGTAAAAACTAATTAATAAACTGAATTGCTCAATTAAAACAAACCATCCAACATTACACGATTCCTGTCTATAATCAAAAAACGAGTTCGATAACAGTATATACTAATTACAAAGCGCCATCATCATTACTGAGAAATGCCTATGGATAGTACATGAACTTGCGACATTTTTTCCAATTTTATGATAAACCTTGTGAAAGATTAAATATAACCGATGTAAAATTATGAACAACAATATTTCAACATAGCCTACAAGCAAACATGTAAACTAACCGTCCATAACGAAACTACATGTGTTCAAAATATAAACACCTTGTTACGGATCCGCCGCTATTGTTCAGACATTATTTAACAACGCGATCGAGCTCGTAAAATTAACGACCCCATCATACACATCCCTATTGAAAAGGCGAAAAACATCTACGAGCACGGAGCCATTCATAATCTATTCAATTAACGGAGAACCCGATTCGTGGCACACACGAGATAACAAAACCGAGAAAATTTTCAACGATAGCATATTCCATATTCAGTTCCATCGCACCTAAGAGGAATGCATTTCGCGGTTGCCGAGGCAACGTCCGTTAGCGCGTTATTAACGACTCGCATGTGTTATACGGCTTCAGCAATTCGCAGCCGGCTCCGTATGTAGCCCGAACAAATGGGATTTGCTGAAAAATCGTCGAACGGATTCTATGAAACCCGATAAAAGACTTCGCGGATCGCTCCGCTCGATTCGAAACGTTCGGTCGTCTGGAGGTATGTTATGTTTGTTTGCACTCGAGCGATATCGATTTAATACGTACACGTGAGATGTATATTAGCACTATGCATTTTACGATATTGGAATTAATATTATTTACATATTTACAAATTTATGTGAACGATATAGCATCCACTTCGCATCGAGGAAATATTTCCTTATCGCGTATGGTTACTTCTACTTAAAAAAAATAAAATAATTGACAATGAGACCAATACTAATGTGACCATCTACTGAGCGCGTAACTTTATTTGATAATTAGTCGAGATCTTTACATCGAGAAAAAATATTTATTATCAGCATACCCAACTGTTAAAATATTATATAACGCCTAGTTAAATCGTCAACTAAATTTTGTGTATCAATTAGATTCAAACATATGATAATTTATTATCACGTTTAGAAAAGTACATTAAAACCACAATAGATAATGTTTAACAGGCAAACCTAAATACACAAACAGCAACGTTTAAATTTCAACAACATCCAGCACACTATATTACGATATCTGTCGCGATATTTACACCGCAGCAAAACATCGAAAACCACAAAACATCTAAACAAAAATTAAAACCAAATCGAGAATAACACCGAACTGAAAATGCAAACAAACCCCCATGCACGAATACACATATCCGCAGACAATGTCCGCGAGAAACGCGCCAGCGAACCACCACTAAATCTGAGCACTCACCTGGCCGGAGACTCAGCCTCCGCAGGTGGGGCTGCGCCCCAGCCCCCCCCCCCTCCCCCCCCCGTTCGCGGAGGCTCATGGGGAATACCGGCGCCATAACGCGGAAACAATGGATAGGGCGTCGTTATTTATTGAGGGGATTTGCACAAGCGCCCCGCGGGGAGATTACAATATCGAAACACACAAACGGCGCCGTTGGAAAAAAAGCGGCGTCCGCAAAAAATTAAAAGAGGAAAATAAAGAACGAACCAAGTTCGCAAATATTTGGTCGGCGAAAGGTCATAATTTCGGCGGCGAACGTAAAATCCGGGCGTGTTTCATATTTAATGGTGAGAAATGACGGCGGCGTTGACGTCTTCGGAAAGACTCGCGTTTCATACTTTTTACGTAGTGCGTGATAAAAATTAGGGGTGAAATAATTTTTCTGATAATTCAGTGTAATATTCTACAATTGTAAAAAATTTAATTTACAGCAGTTTCCATCATATTTAAAAAAATTGTATTCAAAATATTTACATACATTGAATTTCAAAGGAAATGACTTTATCAATTTCAAATATTTATCGCTACATGACATAAGTAATTTTAATTTATATACTAGTTTGTGACTAACATTCAACATTGTGTCTACACTATAAAACATAAATATATATTTTTTTTAATATAGTTTTCAAGAGTTTTATTATTAACATGTAATGGAATATTTGGGAGATTTGCACCAGTGGGATGATGTGAAAATTTTGGAAGCCTGAAAGCATTTTTACACGTTTTTAATATAATTTCTTTACATAATATATTTAAATTTTATGAAATTTGATTTCCAATTTTTATTTTATTTCATGTATTTGAAATCTTCTTGGACAGTCTTAAATGACATCAGAATAAAACAAAAATGCAAAATTTAAAATTTAATTGACATAATGAGACGTGACAAATTCGCACATAGAAATTTAAGATGAGCAAATAGTCTTGGAACTCTACCGGACAAGTTCATATAGCAGTTAGATATTCAATAAATTTCACAATCTGAGAAAAATTCACTTCTGTTGAGTGCGCATGTTAAAAATTCAGTTCGTTAACGCTATTTAAACTTTGTAAAAATGAATAATCAAATTGAAACGTTCGGAAACTTCCACACGCCAACAGTTACAGTCGGACAAATCGAGTTAATGTTCCGCGAAAATCGCATCAGCGCGATAATTTTCAAAATCTCACATACACATAACATAATGGGGAGAAAGGCAAATTTTCCATAATCTACTCAACGCAATAAAAAAAAAGTTCAAAATAGCGACGAGTCGACCTCGTTAAAGCGACGACCGTCAACCAGAAACTTAATGATGAGACGTATGAAGAGTGACGTCCACCAATAATACACAATAAGTCTTCGTTCAGGCTGTGTGTCTACATGAGGAGACGGTGGTGGAAAATACTGTCGAGGTTGACAACGAGGAAAATGATGATGAATGGTTGAGTTATAGCGGGTTTCGCTAACGGAGATCTTTAGAATTTCACTTACTGGAAAATTGATTGCTTGCACTCGACGATATTTCATAACCGTTCGCTCGGAGTATGGCTAAGTGATTTTTTTAGGTCAAGATATATTCATACGAGGAACAAATCAAATAAAATGCTTTTTTTTTCGATGTATCATACATGCTCTTAGCAAATATACTATTCGTATAACAAAGTTATTCTTAGTTGCCAAAACGACGTACATGTTAACACACTTATCAGTATCAATATTTGTGTTTAGCATGGAAGATAAAATTTATTACTTCGGTTGGTTTTTGCATAGTGTAATATGGATACACGCACGAGGTAGAAAGCTTTGTATATAAATATTTTCAATTTATGCGATTTTATTTTCGCGATATTCGTACACTCGAAACTTTGCGGGCGGATTGAACGAATTCGTAACAACGGCAAATCGTAGGGATCATGAATACGGGACAAGGTAATAAATTCAATCTCGAAATCTTTATATACGGAAATATAACGGTCAACCGTATAAATATGTCAAGAAAACATATTACAAGAAAAATTGAGAGACAGAATGTACAGGCATTTCAATGAATTTCAACTACCGCGAAGGACACATTTATCGCCATTCATGGACCGAAAAAGTACGATATAAGCTAACGATCGAATTGAGAAAACCAGCGAAAGTTACAAATAAAATGAAATTGTTATATACATAAAATTTATTAAGGTAAGTATATTCCAATAATATCGACTACAATTTTCAGCATGAAAATGATTTTTTAATATTCGAACCACAAATGGCGCTCGATTCTACAACCAAGTCATAAAATACCATTTTAACACACTTTAAAAAAACCTTAATTAACCCCCAAAACAGTAAGTATAAAACGATATCGCATTTTCGTCCAAAAAAGCAAAACTATAGCATAAAGCGATCGCATAATGTGATCTACGCGCGCGCCGAAAGCAACAAAATTTGGGCGGCGCCTACGATCTTGGAGCGGAAAATTTCCGCCATTTTCCGGAAAATACGAGCCGAATTAGCGAAAATTCGACTGAAAAACGATTCGGCCGCAGAAAACTCGGTCGGTCGCGTCGTTTTGCGGCCGCTTTTCTGCCGTACAGAAATAATCATGGCCATCCATTTGACCGGCGGAGATAAATTCGGCGAACGCGCGCGCGCTAAAGCCTACGAACATATTTCCTTTTCTGGTGGACCCAAAGTCCGACCGAAACGTAGAAAAAATATACACTCGTGTGAGTGTACAGACCAAACACAATAGATCTTCGCTTGTATATATGTGCGCGAACCAGAAAAATGTCGATGATAATTGGAAATCGCAGTAAACATCGAAAAAGTTTCGAATATCGTACTAGCCTTTTTCGAATATAATTATGGACGTAATTCCATTACAATTTTGTTTTTTCACAAAATACTACCGATAGAGAGTTTATTTTTCCAATATCCACATAAAAATGTTCAATATTCACCGCATATCTCTTTACTCGGAAAATAAAATGCGACTAAAGTTCACAGTGCGGCCGAGCACCTGTCCGGTTCGTTTCGACGGAATTAATTTTGTAAGAGAACTATTCGACCTCCTGTGCAAAATGAAAATAATAATAGTGGACTGCCAGTAAAAGTTTTTTTTATGATTAATAAAGCGAAAGCGATACCGTTTCGTGGCGGCCGCTACGTAACGTCCATCCATTATTCATCCCGCATTCATTCTTCCCACTTTCTTGCTCGTCACTCATCCCTTGGCCAAATGATATAAATGAAAAACCCTCTGAGTACGTTTTCGTCTAATATATAAAAGCATTGACGGCAAAATATAAATAATATGTGAGACAGATGAAAAAAAACCGAACGAAATCGAAAATTACGTTGGGCGGCATGATTATTTTTTCTGTTGTGCCGCAGCCGCAGCCGCCTGTTGCCGCTTTTGGAATTCTGTGACCCAGGCGGTCATTTCCGCTTCGATCTTTTTGATTTGTTCTTCGGTCATGCCGGTTTTAAGTTTTTCAATAACTGGATCGATGGCGGCGGGTGGGAAGCCAGCCACACGCGCCAGGCCGTACCATTTCATTTCCTGCGCTGGATCTGCGGCGCGGCCGATGCCGTCGCGATAGAAAACCGCCAGGTTTTTCATGGCTTCGGGATTACCCATTTCGGCGGACTGGGAAAACATTTCAAAAGCTTTGTCGGTGTCCTTGGGCTGATTGTACACGCCTTCGAAATGGATAACGCCAAGATCATTTGCCGCAGTCATATGGCCTGCCGCTACCGCGCGTTTGAGCAGTTCGATGCCCCATGCCTCGTTCTTGCCGGTGCCGGTGCCGCTGAAGTAGAGCGTAGCCAGCTTGTACAGGCCTTGCGGCAGGCCAAGTTCGGCGGACTTTTCGAAATTATTGAATGCCTCGGCCGCATTGCCGGCTATGCCCATACCGATTTCGAAGGCGACGCCGACGTTGTAATAGCCTTCAGCCATATTTGAACTCGCCGCCTTGCGGTACCATTCAAGCGCCTTGGTGAAATTGCGTGGCGTGCCGATGCCACGTTCATACATGGTGCCGAGAGTCAGCATCGCGGCTCCGTTGCCTTTTTCGGCTTCGCCTGCCATAAGGCGGAAGGCTTCGTCAGGATTAATCGCTGCTTGCCCCTGAGGCGGCTGGGCTGCTTCTTCACCGCCGACACCGTGAACGGCAAGGGAAAAAACACCGGCAAGGACGACGGCCACGGACAAAAGACGCATTCTCTTCTTCATTGTTCATCCACCTTATCAAGCTGATTAAAAAAAATCTCCCCAGGAAAGCTTTGAATTATCCACATTACACCTTGCGGAAGCAACTCAAAATTCCAGTGTGTACAACTTTTTCCGTATCAAATTCTGAAGATCATATTGTTGTTATCGTCATAGCCAGACATGCGGTCATTTCGCCAATTTCGCAGCTTGCGCCGTAGGTGTCGCCGGTTGCGCCTCCCAGACGCGCCTTGAGAAAAGCCACCCAGCAACATGCGGTCAAAAGCCATGCCAACAATCCGCAAACCGCTGCGCCGGTCAAGCCAAGAGCGGCAAAAATTCCGATTGCCGCCCACAAACCGGCATATATCGGCAGGCGTTTTGTATCGGCTGCAAACAGTCCGCCCAGCCCGGATTCCCTAGCATATCGTAAAATAGACATGGGAAACAACATGGCTGTACGGCCAAGGAATGGCGCAAGAAACAGCGCATACGGCAAATGGCCGGCAGGCAAGGCGGCAAGGCTGGCGTATTTGATCAGCAGTACAAAAAAAAGCGCCAGCGCGCCATGTGTCCCGATGCGGCTGTCTTTCATAATGCGGAGTGTATCGTCTCCCGTGCGCACGGCGCCGAACGCATCGCAGAAATCGGCGGCGCCGTCTTCGTGGAACGCGCCCGTGATGAGACATTCAACCGCCAGCGCTATCAGCACCGCGACGGGGAACGGCAAGACGAGCGCCATCAAATACAAAGCGCCTGCCGTCAGCGCTCCCACCAGCGCACCAATCAACGGAAAATACATCAAGCCGCGTTCGATATCGGCGGCGAACGTCGCGCCGTCGCGCGTGGCGCCGCCCGGCACCGGCAGCCGCGTGCCGGTGATCTTGACGGTCTTGAGGCGCACGAGGCCCAACGACAGGTGGGTGCCGAGCCAGTCCCAGAAGTTGGCGCCGGAGCTGACGCGGAAGTCGGCGACGCCGGCGCACGGGATGCAGTTGGCGAGCATCGCGCCCTGCACGTCGGGCTGCGACTCGCCGAACAGGCCGTAGCCCCACAGAATGTGCTTCTGCTTCAACTCGAACGTCGCGGCACCGGCCGGCGGCGAGGCGAGCGGCGAGGCGCTGACCGGGAACGGCAGTTGGTCGAGGTCGTAGCGCAGCGAGCTGCAGCCGGCGAAGAACAGCAGGAGCACCAGATCGAGGCCGAGACGCTTCGGATCGCCAAGCGACGACGCGGCCATGTATCCGAGCATGGTGCCGGCCA
>JAOXNN020000027.1:4121564-4137724 GCA_028571205.2 Hydropsyche betteni | reverse complement strand
ATGCAAACGAACGATTATATTATTTAATTATTTATTAACGAAATCTATTATGTGTAATTCGAAATATTTTCAACAATGTTATACGGACATCATGAAAAGTAATAACCATACTATTACACAATTATCGCGCTTTTTTTAAATTAATTATTTAATTATTATAAGGGACATCTATCGTGATTTATGAGAATAAATTAATTAATTAATTTTAAGCATGATATTATAGACGTTAAGTGTATACGCATAAAGACCATATTGGAATAATTTTTAATGATTTTGTACTATATATTTAAAAAAAGGTATGAACTCAAGCGGGAATTGGCGCCGAGGTTTGATCGCTCGTTTCGCAAGCGAGATGAAGCTGGTTCGAATCCCGACGGGGTAACTGCGATTTTTAAATTCGAAAAAATAGTCGTATCGACGGGTCGGTCATTTTAAAGTCGCGAGCGTCATTTACGCAAATACACAGACACGCAGACGGACACACACAGAAATCTTCTATTATACATAGGGGATTATATGAAATTACAGTATTTCCAAGAACAAGGATAACAAAATCTGTTAAATATAACAATAATAAGAGCCGAAAAATATATGAACAAACATTATCATGAATAAAAGCAGATATAAAAGCAGATGGATTATTAACTGAAAATTAGATTAGATCAGATTAGATTACAAACTGAAAATTATTTTTCATAGTTAAACTTAATTTATTTTTTTATGTATGTGATCACTAAATAATTTTAAAGATACACTTTCAAAAAATAAAAATACTTTAAACTATTTCTATCAAATGAGCTTGCTAGCATAACCATATTTTCATAAAATTAGTGAACGATACGAATTGATGCATGTGACAAAATAAAATATACAATTTCATGACATAATAAAAATTCAAATCAAAAATTTACACCCTCAAATCTACGGATACCAACAAAGCCTCAAAATGAAGACATGTATCCGATTCAAAGTTCAAAACAAACGAAAAACTTCCAATGTAACTCCCACCTTAAACAATCATAAGTTTCCGCAATTTCATTGTCTTCCAAACATCTCGATTTCGCAACAACAACAAAGCCGCAAAAATCACCCACGCCAACAAATCCGACCGAATAAAAGTCGCCGTCGCTAATGAGAATCGATCTAGAATTACGACCGAATCGTTAAACTCACCGAACGAAACAATAGACGCAGCAATAAATTCGACGTTAACACGGCGCCTAACGACCGCCACGGACGATTGTGTCAATCCGTTTATAAATATAACGGAGGCTGTGGGACGATATAAAAAAAGTACAGTGTGGAAGAGAGGGTAGAGATAGAGTCCTTTTATTTCTTCGTTATCCGTTTTAATGGCGAATTTTACGGCAAATTTATTCAGGTGAATCGCGCCGACCGCGCGAGAGCGATACACAAAAATTTCATTCATTATCATAATGTCGACGCGAACGTCCGCACATTTGGCGATGAACAATTTCATTAGGGCGGGTTTTTAATGTGTCGCCGTTTAAACCGTTCGAAATGTATACGTAGATGACTAGAAAATGTATTAAAGTTCCATATGAAAAACCTTTTTCGTTCGTGTGAAATGATGACGTCGTCTAATCGTATCCGCAACGGGTGAAAATGTTCTTACCTGTAACAAATTAAAAATAATTTAAATTAATTCGTGTAAGGGAATTATAATTTTATTATGAATATTTTTTTGTGCTTGTGAATTGTTTTGAATCAAGTTATAATAAATCAAAAGATCTGCTTGATCATTATTACTTTCACTTTGTTTAACGTTAAATTTCTTTATTTCAAATTAATGTAAGTTCAATAATTTATTGTAACAAGCAAGAATTGGTCTAATTAGTCACGCTACTTTGTCGAGTGAAAACAGAATATTCATTAAGCGAAAAATCGATATGGAATTTATTAAAAGAGAAACATTCACAAAGGCCTACGAAATTTTACCACAACGCAGGATACTAAATAATTAAATCGAAATTTACATACTCTTTCAAGTAGCTTTCTTATAGTGTACAAAACCATCGTTTATGACTCACATTATCGTACACGTACGAACACATCTTTAACTTATGTTCTCAGTAAGATTGCAACACAAATTACACTTTATGGACATACGAAATGGTCACCAGTGCAATTTCTCTCCGACCGAGCTGATGGAGAATAGTGTGACTCGGTAATAATGACCAACGGTCAGAACAATACAAATATGCGATTACAATCCAATTTGTTACGCTAACGATGAAATACAATAATGTATTTTTAACAACTTCAACTTCTGACATCTATGATAATTCGATTATACACGCCAAAAAACATTATCGACATCGAATAATACAAAAATTTTCAAAAATCCACAAAAAGAACGCGCGAAACTATAAATAAGGCAGCGATAACGAGAAATTTTCTGCGTTTTGAATATTACAACACGTAACAACACGTTGCTGAAACGTATCCATTTAAATTCAAGTAAAACACAATTGTCTGTTCGCGTTTTAGTGGCGTCTAAAAATACGTACTAATCGCCCGTTCAGCTGGAAAAAGTAGATTCGATAAACACATGTAATTTAATATGATAATGCACAGTTTTACGCCCCCTGAAAAAAAACTACCGTATCATTACGACATGTATACGTAAAGTGTGTATACTGGCCTTCTTTTAGTGCCGCCAAATTCGCGGCATCGCGAAAAAAATCGACCCGATAAAATTTCCTTGAAAAATAACGAAAATTTCGACCGCTTCGTTAAATACGACCGCCGGAAAGCGATACGTACATAATAAGCGATATATTATATTTTCGTATGAATTTATCATATTGAAAGCGGGGGAAGGGGGGGAAATGACCTACACTTTTTGTCCGATTTTTATATTCATGGCATAGGATAATTAACGTACGAAATGGGTTCAATCGGGTTGGTACCGATTCATGATCTCGCTAACGAGCGACGAGTATGTATTTTATTTATAAAAAAGGATCGATTTGTTCGAAAAAAATCATGAAATTAATGGTTTTTACACACAAATCACTTTGTCGTCGATATTTTTGTGATTCGATTAAAATAAGAGAAAATAAAGAAACGCTTTAATTAGTACGCGCTTTTCAAAATAACATACAGTTTGTTAACGGGCGTTGACAACTGCAAACACGTTCGTTAACAATCGACTGCAACACGAGGATTTACTATACGGGTTCACTATAGAACGTCACATGCGAACTTACAATGTCAATATCAGCTTGTATTAATTAGTACTAGACGCTTAAATAGAACACAGTAACAATTTGAAACCAAACAATTCTACATTTCTATGAACTCAACTATTTTAGGATCCTTTTCATATAAATTAATTGTTCTATTATTATTATTATATTTGTTCAATTTTACGAATATCTATGGCATCATAAGAATATCAATTTTCATATTAGCAGAAAATTAACAGGGAATTTTCATTGTTCCATATAAACAGTATACGTTCTCATTCAAACACCGAACTATTTTTGCCACCATAATATTTACACAACCTTCTTAACACGGTTTATTTTAACACAATGACGTATCGTCTATTTTGACAGTCAATACGTCATTTTTATAAGAACACCAACCATCCTATAACGACATTCAACAGAATATCACAGCGTAGAAACAAATCGCACGTCGAAACCGAACACGTCCATACATCTCGGACAGATCGACAAATAGGAAATAGCCTTTCGACAATCGACTATCCTCAGAAATATCTGAATATCGAAGGTCGGAAGCCGAAGACGCACGGGTCACCAAACACGACGCAGCAACCCGAAACTGCGGATTAACGGCAACTACGACCCGTAAATAAAACAAGGCTACCCAGACCGTAAATCTAGCCCGGTTTACTTTAGTTTTCCGCTTACGAATGATCCGAGGGACGGAGGTTAGGGGTTATTAAGCGGGTTCAATCCAGATTCAGAAATAAATCCGTGGTCTGAAGGTTCGAAAATCTGAAGAAATCCGTCGACGGAATCGTTAATGATTCATTGGGGGTATGCTAGATGAGCGACTGCTGATTACTGAGGTAGACTGTCTGGTGGTTTCATGAATTATTTATTTTTAATAAATAAGACGATATTACGGATATAGAATTGAATTTGCTCTATTTAAATAAAGATAGAAGTATTTTATCTAAATAGGATTTTGAATCAATAAAAATATTGAAATAACATACTTTTAAAAACTATAGGCTCGATTAACAATGATATAAATTAAATTAAACTATTCCTAATGGTTTTAACAAAATATGAATCTATAAATAAATTAAATTCTATTAAAATTCAACCAGTGAATAGCGTGTTTTCACATTGAATTCCCCAAATAAATTTGTGTACATTAATAATTATCAATTAGCAACCGAAATTGCGGAAACCATATTAATACACATACGCACTAGAGATATTCTAAAATGGACAAATTGAAGTCAAATATGACATGATTATAAAACCAAAACGCATACAAACAATAAAACAAAATTAACACCATCCACATCTGGCACAAAAGCGCCAAAATCACATTCGCATACGCTAAACGCGAATTTATTAAAATAATTCGCGTACATCCGATTACCGACCTTTAAATTTTTAGATTTCGGCCCACTAGAATGCGAAGATAAATCCGAAATGAAAAACGCCATTACGTGTAACTTGTTTGGTCGCGGCGGTTTCGTCGACCCTTTCGTGCACAAAGAAAAAACCGCGTAATAACCGCCCGTAATTCTTTCGGAGGGCAATTGTTCGCGGAAACGCTTTAATTAACTTTGAATAATAATACACAAGATCGTTTATCTAAATATATCTATACACCGAGCTTTCCCGCGTTCGGAAAATTCCCGCACGAATTTTCCACGAGGCTGAAAGTCGTTTAGCTAATCAACGCCCGGTAGAAGAGGAGGGTTAGGAGCACGCGAAAAAAAAGCTGATTGTTTAATAGAAACTATGCGAAACTGGAAATGGCCAATTTGGAAAATTACCCCGGCGATTAACCCAAATGTCGCCGAGTTATTTAGGGATCAAGGTCCACGTTGTTGCCGCCAATATATAATATGGCAAAACCGTTGCACGAGAGCGAACGTTTTCGCGTAGGAAAATTGCGATTTTCACCAGTCGAAAGAATCGACCTCCTTGATGAAATTATGAATTTGTACGTAGAATGATAATTCGCAGAGGAATTACGAAATTAAACGTAACAATCGCTGGTGGAAACGCGCCGTTTCGTTTTTCATTTCGACTTTTTCTCATTTTTATTTTCGTCATTCTCAAAAACATCCCGAAATTAAAATCGAGAGCGTAATTAATTTATTAAAACGCTTTTGCCTTCTAGAGAAAGTGCCTTGGTCGTGTTTAATTGTTTTACGAGGTTGAGCTTTCACGTTATAAATACAAATGCGAGAGCGGAAATAAAAAATTATTCCTACGTCTTATACAAGGGGATCATAAGTAATCAACCCCGTTTAAATAACTGGGCTGTTTTTGTTTTCGTCGCTTTTTATTCCTTTCCCCACGGGACCGAGCCGGAGGCTTTCGCGTATTACAAAGTCTTCCCGTTACATTAACTGGCGTTTGCCTATTTTCGCGATTTGCATCACAATTAAATTTTCGAGAAAATAATTTCTATATTTAGAAATTCATGCTTGATATTCAGAAAACACGCTCCCCTACTTCATGAAAAATTAAAGATAAAGAACATCACAAGATGGTCCGTTTAAGATTTATGCCCCACTCTTTGCGTGACGTATAAAAGAAACCGTCGTGATTGTTCCTCGACAAATAAAAAAAAACGATGTGAAATCTCGAATAATTCAAAGAGCAAAACGAAAATGGCTAATATTTAAATGGTCAGAATTTAAATATGATTTTGGTCAGCATTTTTATCCCATTTATCAGAATTTATTTGAAGTCAGAATTTTAATCAAAAAGTTCACAATAAATATTGAATGGTTAGAATTTTAACTGAGTTTGACAGAATTTATATTATATGGTCAGAATAATATTAACAACCCTAACCTAACCGTTTCGTTATTAAATTCTGACCATTTATTATTTTATTCTGACCATTTATTATTTTATTCTGACCATTTATTATTTTATTCTGACCATTTATTATTTTATTCTGATAATCCACCATTTTATTCTGACCGTTTTTGATTAAAATTCTGACCAAAACACAATTAAAATTCTGATCATTTAATTTTTCGACAGCAAAAATACAGGAAGTCCTCGACATACGACGGAGATACGAACCTGAACCTCGGTCGTAAATCGAACTCATCGTAAGTGGAATCTATATAATTTTATTTTCGGTAGTTTTACTTACGTTCATTAATAAAATAATGAAATAATAAATAAACAACATTTGAACCACTTACACTGTTTAGGTCCATCATTTCGAATTATTGTATTCCTTGATTAATTAAATGAAAAGCAGCAACCATTTTTTCAATACGATTTTGTTTCGATGGTTCTACATTCCTCCGTATTTATTTCTCACATCCGCTTGAGAATTATTATTCAATTTTTAAAAAATAATTAATTTAAAAAAAAAATCGGTCGTAAATGCGAACCGTCGTAAGTCGAAGACTATCTATATTCTGCACACAACAAAGACGAACACCGCCGGCCTAGAACGACCCGACTCTGGATACTGGCTGAATCGCGAATATTGTTATTTTAATTAAATTCCGAAACTTTCCCCGAACGGAAGACAACGACCAACAACAACAACAGCTACAAAAGCAACGACAGACTCGGCGGCAACGAGCGAAAACCCACAGCGGCCGTATCTTTTACGACTCGACACACGCGCTCGAAGAGCGTTAAATCGCACGACGCACATGCGCCGGATCCTCGCACAGGACGACGTATGCGAAAACGCGCAAATTCGGCGTACAATTCGAAGCGAGCGCGGGAAACTCGGCGAATTCGCGCGGGAAACTCGGCGAATTCGCGCGAACCGCTCGGAAAACCGCAACAACTTCGTATATAATGCGATTCCGCGCCTCTCCCCGACGGCAATTAACAAGCCGAGGGGGGAAAGTCGCGTTCGGGGGAAAGTCGGGTTCGGGGAAAAGTCGCAGGCGAAACTGTCGGGGAAAGTCTGAGATCAAACGAGCGAATGGCGAAAACGAGGGCGGGCGGAACGAGGAAAAATAGCGAAAATCGAGCGCGAACCGATCGAAGGCGCACCATTAACGACACGTAAAAAAGATATTATGTCAAGCGTTAAAATAAATTGATTGTGAAAGGATATAGAAATTCTCGTGTGTTTTTTCGCGTTCGTTCTTTCGGTTCGGCCCGCTCGAGATTGTATACGTTGTGCTTTTATGTAACGCTTTATGGGTCCGCAGGGTGATTTCGATATTCGCTCTCTTGTTCTTTTTTCACATACACACGCTGAATAATACAATGTGAAAGTTTCTCGTAAAACGTCCGAGAAACCGTTATGATAGCGTCTGCACAGTTTTCCGAAGTTGATTTTACAACGGCCCCCGAACAATGAACAATTTCGCGCTGAAAAGAAATTCCGCGAATTTTCACATCACCCCCTAAGAAGTGTTTCTGTTGAACGAAAACGAACGTCCCTTTCGGTTTTTTGCATCGCGAAATATTTTTCGAAATACGAGTACGACGCATTATTTCTGGAAAGGTGGAACGCAGTCTACAATATTATAAGTATAATGGATACCTTTCGGCCATTTTGCGCCGACAACGGACAAATGATGGGACGACACCATCAATCATCCTTATCGTTATCAAAGTTTCCTTATCCCGGCGATTCGTAATAATAAAAACTACTTGTCAACCCCTATTAGAGGGTGAAATATAGTTCGCGCCGACGCTATTATCGAAAAAGTAATAATATCGCACGAAAAAGCCGAAACGCTCCGACGCAACGTGCCGCCGAACGCAGCGACATTGTTTTCGCGAGTTTCGCGCAGATTAAAAGTTTTCAGCCTCAAATTAGATTAAAAGATCAAAGTTGTTCGCGATTCGGTGGGTTTCTTATCGCAGAGCCGGCTTTCGCATTTAATATTCGCTGAAGAGCGAAAAAAAAAGAATTCCGGTTTAACCCGATCGCGTACACGTGCCTATGGACTCTCCCTTCGCACAATAACCATATTTCATAAGTTTTATGTGAACGATAATGGCGACGAGAGAGAGAGATACGAAAAGGACACGTTTGCCACGGTCGAAAACAAAATTACGGCCGTCGAAGGTTTTCGTTTATAAAAATGCTGAAAAATCTCTATTTAGGATATAAACGCGGTCAATGTTTCCGATCGGAACGGGATGACATTTTCCAATACGTATAAACTCGCGATAAAACTATACAAGATCCCGGAGACGAAGAAAATCTGATACAACTATGCAAAAAAAAAAGCGACGCTCTTGAAAAACGTACATTTCAAGTTGAATATCCGAATTGGTCGGGTTGAATTTCAAAGGCGACTCTTTCAGCAAATAGACAAATACTCGAAATACATACAAGCTTTGAAAAGGAAAAGGAAAACATCCTAACTTATACACTTACAAATAACAGACGACTTAATGAAAACGTCAACAGTACATACAGAAGATTCATCTACTTTTCACGTCACTGTTTTTCATTTGATACAATTTACAGGCTCGATTCGTGTCAATACAAAGACAAAACGAGAAATCTCCACACGAATCACATACATCGACACGTACGCGAAACCGAGGTCGTTCGCTGGAAATTTTCCGCGATTTTCCCATGTTTCACGCGACGCCACTTAACGACCGAACACCTGCATACTTATTGCAGACATTATTGGCGCGCAACGGCAAAGTGCACTGCATCGCATACCGTGCTTTTGTCCCGAGGACATAATCGCACTGCACCTGCTTCGATGGCCAGGACAACGACGGCAAACATTTGCATTGCAATCCGGGTCGCTGTCGATGGTCTTAGCATATCGACGTGACCCGACTGCGCAATGCACAATATGCCCGACCGATAACTTTTACATGCTGTTAATTATTGTTGTGAGCGATGGCGGTGTGTGGAATGTCCGAGGAGTCCGTCGTAATTAATTTACGACCCGTCGTTACGTTTCGAGTCGTTTGTGTCCTGTGGAATTGATGAATGATGCGCGATGATGTGCTGTTCAGAATTGTAAGATATGAACGTGAATTCGTCATGCATTTGAATATTGTTTACGTTTTAGTTTATTAAAATGAATGTAGCGTATGAAATTGCGCATATATAATCGATTTTTTTTATATCTGTTGTAAACACAATTTTCACGATTTTTTTAATATCGAAATACCGATTAGTGTTTGGCCTTCGAAAAGCCAGACATTAAAAATCGTTAACATAAAAAATCATTACGTTTAACTTGCTACAACAAAAAAAATTTTGGTCAGCGTCTTTTTAAATAAAAGCCATTGTTCGGAACATAAATAGACTGAAACATTTCAGTCGCACAAAATTTTCATCAACATATTAATTTGAAAAACGCCCCGAGCAATATTGGATCCCAGAGCTATCACGAAACTTAGGCACCGATCCGAATTCAATCCAACAATAGAAGAAGTCTCGCTCTCTAACGAAATCTAGGTAATCTCTCATTCTTCTGAAAGAGTTCAGCTTCTGAAGAGGGTGGATCAACGTGGATCATGCCGGTCTACTTTTCATTCGAACGAACCTTTTGCGAAAAATCGTTCCGATCATATAAAACGTAAATGCGCGCGTACCTTTTTTCCATTCCGATGTTAAATCATAATGTATGTGCGATCAGATAATTAGATTTATTAGTCTGGTGTGTGCGCGTATTGCTCTCATGGTCGTTACGAATTTATGATGTTCGTGCTTCGGTGATATTGAACGTTTTCGATTTTTTTTCGCAAAGCCAATCGTAATCGCTTCGAATGTAACGGCATTTTGTATGATACGTGTTTGATATATATTTTTTTATACACATAGAAACGAAAATTTAAATCTACTTTGCATTAATTGGCCTGATTACGAAATCTAGTTTATACAGTTAATAACTGTCTCTCAATAATAATAACTGTCTGTAATAACTCAGAAATGGAAAAATAAAAATTTCAACCGATACAAAAAGGTTAAGTTCGTTATCAAGCCAATTTAATTTTCAATAACTTCAAAATAATAGGTTGATTTATATTACAGCTAAAAGCCGATATAAAACCAGTCATACTAGAAGATGAAATTCATTTTCATAACCAGCCCCACTATGAGAAACCGCAAATTCAATTTTCAGGACGTAGACAAGCGATATGCAACTGACACCGAATAGTAATTACTAATAGACGTATCACTAAAGGAAACCATAATCCAGTCTACTATATGCACCCCATTCTATATTATTTAAGTCACCAGCATCCATACCGCCCTAGTGGGATGCAAGCAACGCTAACCCGCATGAATAATTCGGAATTCATTCAATATCATCATAACAGACAGTTTTCCTTATACCAGAACGTAATAGGAGCAGCACTTTAGACCTTAATGTCCCATCCGCGTTTCAGACCAGAGCTACAAACGCACGCACAATAACAACCTAGAATGCGCGGAGGATCGTTAAAAGCCCAAAAATACATTTGGTGCGGTTACGCCTCGTAAAATCGGCATAAAAACGCCATAAAACAAAGTGTGCGGTGTTTTTTTTTTTCCTCCTGTCCGAGAATCGTCAATGCTTCAACATATCTGGTACGTCTCGAGTCCGATATAATTCAATAATAATAACATGACGAAATTTGGGCGCTTTACGCAAGGCCGGCGGGGTATCGTCGCGCATTTATCGGCGTTTTAACGAGCTTAAACCCACTCCATAAGTAATGAGACCCCGAATAAAATAAGTAATAAACCGGGAGCGTTTCGTTGGGACAAATTTGCCAACAAGGCCGTAAAACGAACGCCGTTCCGAACATTTGTAAATACACGACAAAACGTTAGGCTTACCCCTACGTTCGAAATTATAAACGGCGGCTGATCGTTAACGCTTTGACTGGCGAACATTGGAATTTTCAGCCGAATTTCGATATACAGATTCTGAATTCGAATAAGTAAATATCAATTGAAATAAGATGCATTTAATTGTTAATGTTTTTTACAGATTAACGATACTTGAACAATTTACAAAAAGAGGTACTGATACGAAATAGCTTAGTATACGTATAACAACGATTATGAACGACCAAACCAGCCAAAAACTGCGAAAATTCGGAGAAAACCAGCTGAAATAATTACGAATCGACGCCCGCGGTGGCAAGTGAGAGTTTCCCGTTGTGCGCGGAAAATCCATTTTCGTGCCATTATATGCGTTAAATCGTTTCGCTTTGTTGTGGCGTCGCGTGTAACCGAAATTCGCAACTTTTGTTCTGTCGACGATTATACGACAAAACTCGTCGAAACGTCGATTAATGACGATTTTCCGAAAGAGACGTCGACGTTTCTACAATGCCACCGTTCGTCTCTATCGCATTCAACCTTTGCGTTACAATATTGGAAATATTTCGGTAAACAAACCGCTTTTCATATTCCGACTATCATCGTATCTAATATTCGGTTTTTCTATATAACCATTCGAAATACATTTTTCATTAAATATAAACTATGAATAAAAAGAAACTAATCGGTTTTTTCCAACGATTTTTACTTAATAAAACGCAATGATTACCAAAATTAAACAACAAATGGAAAAATCTGTCCGTGCATGTATTCGTTACACTTCTGATAGAATATCAGAAAGGTTTTATTTTGATGTGGTTCTGTACTATCATATAAAATTCATACGATGACGAATTGATTCTTTGTACTTAAATTTAATGACATGTTTTGATTTGAAAATACAAACATAAACAAAAAACAAACATCAGAACTAAAATCCCAAAACAACACGGAACTAAACGACCGGAAAATATCGAACATTCCCCAAATGAACACAGACATTCCGCTTCAATATGCGATGAGAACGAACCTAAAAGAAATTAGAACCGCATTAAGAATAACTGACTCGAACTCCGACAATGAGAATCACCCGAAAAGCCGTATCAGAGGCGCGCATATTCCACTAAACCGCGCTCTCGAACGACTCGCAAAACGTTCGAGGCAATAATCTCGAACGGATTAACGTTCCCTGTATAAACTCGGCACACACAAACAGTCTGAAACGTACTCCTTTTCAGGACATTCACACACACACACCCCGGCACTCATCCGGCACGTACATTCGAGTAATAAAGGTGAAACGTTAGCTGAAAACGGCTTCGCGGCAATAACGTCGGAACACCTCAAAAATTAACATTCGCGCCGCCCTCGCTCGAAGGCTAATATCGCGAAAAATTCCAGGCTCCAAGTTTTGCGGCGACCGGTAGTTTTAATAACGTAATTAGTAGACGAGGCGTGTTGCAAGCAAAGTTTTAATTATCGCCACTAGGACGGGTGGGTGGTTCGGTGGAAAATCTCTCAGACACATTGTCGAAACGTGCTCGGCTCATTGTCGACGGTTGCGCAAACCCCAACGAGTCTGAGATGTTTCTTCGTCATGTTCGAAACTCGTACGATCGTGCAATATGGTCTTGGAATAAAATAATTTTCATGCTGAAATAATGAATATGAATCTCTATACCGAAAATTTTGTAAATGGAACCTTAATTTCATTACTCGTGCACCTGCGGGCACAAAGTTGGACAACTATGGGTTAGCCCTACGTACCCTGCTGAAATGCTATTAGGGACGACACGTTGTTTTGACTTTAACTATCTCTAAGGGTAGTACGGTCATGACATATAATACAATATTACGGATATTTCAAATGTTTTTCTCCATAAATAAATCACGATCTATTGATATTTCGATGTTTTTAAACGAAGATATGAACAACTAATATGCATCGAAAAGCTGAAAACCGCCGACGGAAGATGGAAGATATGTCACTAACATATGTCGTCGTTAAAACCGTAGAACGATGGCGGTGCAGAGGGGTTGAAACGTCACAGACACGACGTATTTTGTATGACAAACTGCCGAAAATAATTGCCCCGTTACCCGCTAAAATACCATAATACTTCCACGTTGCGCAAAATCTATGAGAAACGGTCCATCTAGATTCTAGTTAATCCCCAGTTTAAAATTGAGAGAAATATAACAATTTCAAAATAAGCATATAAATATTAACAATCTATTCATTGTTTCGTTTACACTTTAACTTCATACAACAAACACCCCAAGTTTCCGCCCCATCGCATAAAAAAAGAGATAATAAAACACGATCCAGCCATATTGAATTATGCACAATCTTCCTAAGTTTAAATCTCGACATCGCCAACGAAGCTCCTCAGCCTGAACGAGGACGAAGAAGCGCCGACAACAACCCGACGAGGAGGATCGAATTTCCACCAGACGAATGAATAAAATATGCATATTTTCGAGTAAACACGCCATTAACGAGACCGGCCGATAGAAATTGTTCCGACGGCGCTGATTAATTAATTATTTACCCGGCGGAGCGTTTCCATGACGGGAATACATTAATTCAGACAGGAGGTTCGTCCACCTGACAAATCAGTAGCTGAGAAGAGGAGTGGGTCCTCCTCCTCGTCCTCCCTTACCGCTGGTGCGTTGTCCGTTAACGGCAAGGCCTAATTTGTATTTTTACGACGACCATTACATAAATTACGGGGGTCGAACGAATATCGCGCCCCTGCTCCCTCTTCGACGTGATGGCTCTCGTCTTGCTTCGAATTTATTGCGGCAATTTTGTAGAGGTTTGAGTATGCCACTTTGAAGATTCGATCCTTTGTCTCGAGCGAGAGTGTGCTAATTTTTCCGTACTTTCGGCGGTTCGATTGAGAGTTGTGTGGTAAGTTCGTTTAATATGAAAAGTATGTAAATTTTCATGCTGGACGGTCAAATAGATGTGAAGCTAAATTCTTTTTGTGAATATCTATGATGTGAAAATTTTATAGTATGTGTGATAAATATTACAATGAGTAAGGTTATAAAATTTAAAATGGAAGAAATTTAAAAAAATATAAAATGTACGATACAACAGAATCAAAACCGATCGAATTAGCAACACCCACAAATTTGAATGAATATAAGAATGGATGCGATAATTTTTCAAACACAAGCTAAATATAAAGCACAACAGACAAAAACATTCACAACTTTCCTGACACAAAGAAAACACAACTTAATTTCGCGAAACGAAAGAAAAAACGCATATTTACTTTGGCCGAAGCGAGAAAGATCGCTTCATCTTCAATGACGACGGAAATGTACGGCGTCGACGATTCGGCGCGATTTCCTCGTTTTTTCAGCGTTTTTATTTTTTCCTCGTGAAAAAACTCCCATCAGCGACACGTGTACTTTTCAGCGCCACACATACACACACACACTCATTGTTTACGGCGGCGTTTTCATATTGAAATTTAATTTCGCCGGTGGTATTGTTGTTCGCGGCGAACGAACGACACACGCACCGCGAGACAGGTGATTTACGTCGGATAATAGGTAATCTTTTGTAATGTCTCTCGGCGGTAATATATCTCTAGGCATTGTCGAGAGGAAATTTTCAAATGTTTCTTCTTTCATTACGGCCCCGTGCGCGTATCACGGACGCCGGGAAAACCCTTTGGAAAACTCGCGGCCCCTTTTTTTCATGCGCGTCGCATTTCCCAGAAAATTCACATACAAAATTAAAATTGTTGTCTATAATATATACAATAAATTTAAGTTGTTTGTTCACGAAAATAATGTAGTTGTTTCGAACCTGCTTTGCACTATCAGAATGATATATAATGACTGAAATTTTTGAACGTCAATGAAGCAATCTTCGAATTGTTTCAATGCACTCAACATTTATCACTCAAAAAAACCGCAAAAATAATTAAAATTAAGATAAAAAAAAACATTTAGATTAATTCAAAACGATAATAATTTACCGAGAAGGTCACAATCGGTCGAACATATCAACGCACTGGAAAAAAAATAATAGCTTGATTGCAATTTAAATTGCTTCAAACTCAAATAATATAAATAATGAAAAATGCATTTTTTTTTAATAAAAAGATATATGAATATGAAAATTAATTATAATCGAAACGAAGAAGCATGTAAGAATTTTATTATTTAGATTTTTAATCGAAAAGTCTTTTTTCGGTTGCAGATTCCAAATAAGTCCACATAATGATAATGATATTAATATCGTTCATCATTGAAAAAAAAACATCATCTGATTCACAAATTTTCATATACACAAAATACACGCCGACAAATTCGTTTCAAAAATCAAACATCTCTAATAGAGCCTTCCGCATTCCGACCTCCAGATCTTCGGACGACACAGAAGCTCTTTGCACTCGAGAAAAATCGAAAGAATTTTCCGTTTGATATATTTTCGAAAGGCTTTCTTTGGGGTTTCTGCCGGGATTTTCCTATCGCCTTTGGACAGACCATCCCCCGGCGACGTAGCCAGAAGCGATTACCCACACCCCGCGTGTATATATCATCATACATATAAATAAGCCTGTGTAGTTTCCTTTTCAGATCGCGATTCCTTTGTGTAGTGTCCAGGACGAGGAGGACTCCTCGACGGCACTTATTTGTGTATTTTCGTCATTCGTATGTGTCGGATGTCCGCCCGCGAGAGGCTGCGGCCTATCTGCCGAGGCTCGTTCTTATAAAGTGGTCGTTGACTTTTTATTATTTTCGGTGCGAATTCCTCGATGACGTCGTTTGATCTCGTCCTCTGCGGGAATGGATTAAAAAAAAAAATGAAACGACGATGTACGGAATGGGTCGTTTTGTCCGTCTGTGGATTGGTGCGAATTGAAGTATTTGACGGGCTTGGTGTTGGAATTTTTCATAATGTGAATAGTATATTTTTGTATAGGGTCTGCCAAAATGCCACAGTTATTAGAGAAAATATTTATATTAAAATATGATAACCAGTTTGATATGTAATATGAACATGTTTGGGCTCGCATTCCTCAAATTGATGACACATACATAGCCTGAATATTGTTGAAACGAAATGAAAACTAATTACAGAATTTTTCAATCACCTATGGCCAGGACTGTTAAGAGGGCGGGGATAGGGGTTAATTCCCAGGGCCTGGGTTATTTTGATG
>JAOXNN020000027.1:4080294-4106948 GCA_028571205.2 Hydropsyche betteni | reverse complement strand
TTCGAAAAAACGACCGTCGATCGTTTTAAAGTCGCGAGCGTCATTGTGACACATACACAGACAGACAGACAGACAGATATCCGCTATTATATATAGGGGATATTTTAAAAAATAATTTTTATTTAAAATTTAAGTCCCAAGCATCGCCGGGTACTACCGCTAGTATTATATAAAAGCGAGAACTTTAATTATTTTTCATAAAAATACGAAAATATCTATTGAAAACTTTTATAATTACTAATTACTTTATTTAATTTATCGATTATTTCAGATAGCTCAATCTTTGCAATTCATTTATTTTTGTATGAGGAACTGAGGCGACTATCGGTTGATATCGGTTCTCCGGACATGTAGGTCTGCAAATTACTAACAAAGGCTTCAGCGTTCATAAATGAACCTAACGTAATCTGCGCGTTATTATTTCTGCCAGATATAATCCACAAACCGAAAGCTTCATTATCAAACCAGCATAAAGCATTTTCACTGTCTTTATCGTCAATACTATTATGTGGAAAAATAATCAAGCCCGATTGAGGGTTTATCATAGTCATGTAAAGCCGCATTTTATTTATTTTTTAGAATTTCCGAGACATAAATAATTCAAGCGGACGTCGAAAAAACAGTCCGCAGGATCAATCGTCGATCTCGCTGCTGAAAAACGGTCGTTAAGAACGAGTTTGATTTTTACAACATCAATTATTTATGGGAGGGAATCTGAAAAAGTACGAACATTTATAATTCAACGGATCCTTTTCTTCGCTTCGTGTCAGAAATAGACAGTTCGAATGGGATAGTTCGAAACAGTTCCTGAACACTTTCAACACTATTTATACAGGGTACACGCTACAAATTCATTTCGACGCTTTTCTCGCCGTTGAATGATACCAATTGAAGTTTTCACTCAATAAATGAATCGAGATGATATCGTCGAGTAAATAATCTTATTTGGATGAAATTTATGGTGTTCAGTGCTATAATTTTTCGAATTTGTAGAAATTTTATATATCTGAGATGCTATCGTTGTGTTTTCGTTCGCTTCGTTGAATGCAAAGTGAAGCGAGGTATTATGTGCATATTCAAAGTGTGCTTTTTTCTTATTTTTTTATCTTACTCTTCGTACAAAGAGCGCTTTCTAAAGGTTGCAATGTGAACAATTTTCCATCTACTTTATCATCTGTACTGATTCCGTTTTCCCTTCGAATACACCCAAGTTTCATGCTTCATTTTGTATGAATTCACCTTGTATATGAAAATATTCTTGCAATATTCATGCAATAAATCCAATAAAAATATTCATATTTATTCATTTTTATCGTTTTCAATATATCATCTTACAATTTACAGCTTTTACCATTGAAGGGCACAGAAATGGAAAAATATTGTAATACACATAATTTTTTTTTATTTATATAAAGTAATTGGATGTTCCTCATGAAAATTCTTAACTAAAACAAAATGTTTGAAGAATTGATTTAAGAACCGAGAACATAATCACGAAAATTGCTCTACTGCAAAACCTAGTTTTAAAATGCGTGCCGGTGAGATGATTACAGCCACAACAGAATACTCAAATTAAATAGGTGATGTATGATTAAATTTTAGAAAATTCTTTCACACGGCTGCAATTAAAAATTTTAAGAGTCGCTTTAGAAAAAATCAACATTCAGACCGTTCGCAAAAAGAAAATAATTTGAAATTTTCTGCAAGTGCCCACTTCAAAACACGCCAGACTAAAAGGAGAAACGGAAAAAATAAGAGAAATTTGTATAGCAGACGCGACTGCATCGTATTAAATTTGAGAAGTATCCTTTATGAAGTGTTAAAGGGCTCACCGCACAAAGGCGCAAAGTCCTTGCAAAGACGAGGGCGTCGGTTTTTCCACGAGAAATTTTCGCACAATGGCACCACGCTTTTCCGCGTCCTAGACGCAAACAATTTCCTCGCAGCATAAATTATGCATTATTTCGAAAAACTAAACCTTTTTGTAGGGAAAAAAATATTTTCGAAACATTCTAAGGGTTGAAAACTTTTGGGGATATTGAATTTTTAATCCAACGTTATGTCGAGTTATGAAAATAATTTATTTATATAAGTTATCTTTATGCTTCTTGTTTTTATGCGATATTTTTGTAATGAAAATATATATTTTTTTGTATTTGCAAATATAATAATGAAAATTTGTAATGATTTTATCTTATCATATACTATATCATTATCATTAAGGCTTTTCAAATGTATGTAAATCATTGAAGATTCGAAATTTTTGCTTTATTTTCTAGTGATTTTTTTCAATATTTATCCATCGACCACACTATATTCTGCATAACTTTGGTGATCAATAAAAACAATGAGATTATTAAGGCTTTACCGTACCTAAAATTATTCAAATATAACATTTACATATATTTTATTCTAGTTCCACTTTTTATAAACTATTTATTCATACCGAACCTTACTCACTTTTCAAATTTAATACAAATCATAGAGTATTTTTTTCAGTATTGTTTTGAATCCTATTTATTACGTACAAGATTCCAGAGCCTTGTACATAATCGTTAAGTACGAGTATTATGACAATTTATAGTTTCAACATTTTAAAATCCAATCTGATCCTACTAACATTCAGAATGAATTTACCTGACAAAGAATTAGAATCCCAAATTCCATTAAGATTTCTTTTCAACGCGGCTTTTTCTCATACCAATCGAACATTAGCAATTTTCAAACGTGTCCCTGTTTTATATTATTATAATATATAATATATATATGTTCACGTGAGTGCGGACACTAAACGACGATATCGAATATCTTTTTAAGTGTCGTCGCAAAGTTTGTTGGTCGCCAGTTTCCAAGCCATGCACCGTTTCCCATGGCGGCACTACGTCCCCGTGTAACGCAGACACAGATTCAGTTCGGAAAACGAGACTTTTCTTTTGTTTTCCCGCCATCGACTCTGCAAAACTCGAATCCTTACACGTATTCCTTAGAGCAGATACACGTACTTTATATACCGACTTATTTCGTATGGACGCACCTACGGCTTTCACATGGAAAATGCATCGACACCGCAAATCCTTCTAACGTAATATTTTTCCGAGGAAATCGCTCGTGAGGATTCGCAAGCAAAATAGCACGTGAAAACCCTGCAGCTCTTTTGAGGGGATCGAAAAGCGATTTTAATCAGTAAGTGCACCCTGGAGGTCGACAATTTTTTCCACTCAAGCGTACATATATCGCGACACTCGCCAAATTACCATACGGCAGTAGATTTGTAGAATGGATAGAACCCGAGGACGAGTGCGAGTTCCCACGGACCGGGAAAACGCGAAAAATAAATCCCCTGCGGACCGTTACCGTGGAACGTTTCGATTCTGAAAATCGTTCGAATGCGATCAGATACTATGCTCCGCTCTGCGAATGTCCGTATTATATATGTTTTCACGTTTTTGTGTATACTGGCCAATGTTCGGTTCTTCGATTGCAGCTAGGTCTCACGGTTTCGAGTTGGCGAATAATATTTTGCTCTAGAAAAGTTAAATTCGCATAAGAATTATTCAAAATATCGAATTCACATTTGAAAACATCAACATCTTCAGCTAATACAATATACGTGTATACTATAATAGTTCATTGCAAAACATTATAATATTATATATGTAATTCCATTTACATTACATTTCTGTTTCACAATCAGAATGACGTTATCTTTTTATACATATTTCTATAATTATTAGAAATATGTAGATTTAAAAAAATATAACAATTATCTTATATACAAATTTAATTATTCTATATATAAATATTATTTTTTTTTTTAATAAAAACCTTTCAATTTCAATATTCATTTCAAATCCTTTCGAATTCAATATTCGTTGAGCGCGACCAAACCTGAACGGTTCGGTAACGTTCATACCTCATAGAAATGCTGACAATCGAAAAACACTAACCATGCAAAACTTAATCGCCTCATAGTCCGAATTTTCAATAACGTATCCAGACTACCGTAAATCCCAAATCCGAAATGGGTAGGAAACCGTGAACGGATTTGAACCGCTAAGCGCCTAGCCGGTAAGTGCATTATGCATGTAAGCTTCAAAGCCTGCTGAATTAATTTCCAACGAAAATATTAGTACGATTCTTTGTGTGTACATTCTATAAAATATATAGTGTCAGTAAATATTAACACGTAATGGTTTTTATGAAACTTAAAAGTTCCAATAAGTTTGAAGTCATTGATGCTTTTCAATAATATATTTTGAAATTAAATTTAGCTTCAGAACAGACATCGATTTTTCAGGTTATATAACCTCGATCCAATCTAAACTGCAACATAATCTTCCACCACGAATCCAGAGCAAACACCTCATAAAATATTCCAATTAAACAGAACGGAGCCTCAATCTGAAATTTGATACGAGCAGCCAATCAGTGTCAGTGTCTGAAAAGCCAGCATGTATCCGACGCTGGAAATCCGAAAGCCGGACCTAACCTAACCTACGGACACATACGTGTACGACCCATCTTATAAAACGTGGCACATAGATTGCTCGGGAACATAAATACGACCGCCAAACAAGGAGATTATCCGCTTAATTACATGCCCACGTCGATCCGGGCCCCGAGTCGCGTCGCACTAATTAGATTTATTAAGAAAACCCTCACGGCTCGAGCTGACGTCGACTGCTGTCGTCCCCCGGAATTTGTACTACGAAATTATAATATATTATGCGTAAATTGAAAAATTTATAAATGGAGCTTATTCTGTTTATAACAATTTTCGTTTACAACTAAAATTATCATATAAGATTCGGAAATAGATATTTATAAATGTTTTTATTAGTCTTGTCATTTTATGAAGGGTATAATTTGAAAATAATATTCATAGCCATATTCAATAACTGATTCATATCGCTTAGTTTAATTTCCAATTCATTCAATACACTTAGTATTTTATAATAACTGTTATTATTCTATTTAAAAAAAAACCTTTCAAATTTTTATTATATATTATAAAATGTTTGCATTGTGTATTTAATACGAAATGCTAACTGTATCTATCATGTAGTATAGAAGAGTTCAACGGTTCAGACATTTTTAATTTAACACCGTGCATCAACTTTTAGAAATCTAGGTCAACTTTTCTTATGCAATTTTTCCGTAGCTTGACAATTTAAATTTTTAATTTTGATTCCGCTTAACTTCTCATTTATACCTTCTCTACTCATCCCAATACAGTTTTCCCACTTATGACAAATCACGTACAGTTGCATATTAGATTTAGGATACAGTAAACCCCCCTATAACGTCATGATAGATTCCACGTTATAGGGGGTAAAGATTTTTCAATTTTATTTTATTTTTTACATTTTTACGTGTTAAATGCTTGTTTCAAATGCATTTGGACGATATAGAAGGGGGACGTTATAGGGGGGCTTACCATACGATTCATATCACATCACATTCATCACATTTATTTCATTATATAGTAAAAGTAAATCATAGAATCACTTTATTATATCAAAACGCCGAAACAATCGTATCTCCGGGCGAAAATAAATATTTTTCGCATGACAAATTACAATTCGCGCGAATTATTGCGTTCCCCCGTTCCATTACGCTTTCGTCTTGATTGCGGCAAACAAGGGAGGACGTCCGCGGATTCCAAAACGCCCCTGCCCAATTTTAAACTGTACAATTTTACAAGGGCAATGGAGGTTTCAGGGTGGCACCGTTCGCATTTTGCTGATGCGGACGAAAAGCCAATTTCGCCGCGACCCTCAACAGCGGTCGACAATATTCGGTACGAAGAACTTTGATTGGTTTAACAAGGTTTTCATATAATTTTTATTCTCTGTATGTTCAAAATTTTTAAATATTTGTTAGCTAGTTCGGTAAGTGAAGTCGTATTTATGATGGTCCTTTTCGATCCTAAGTTATGTCATGTTCGTCGCACGTTTTATATTATATTGAAAACAGATATTCTAAAAAGCGTATTTTATCGCATTAATTTTTTTTCCAAACTACTTTGTAAATAAAGGCATTTATTCTGAGTGGAGAATTTGTTCGTTTTTTTTTTAATATTTTACAATTTCTTGGAGAAAAAGTGCAACTCTTGCACAATATTTTCGATTTACTAGGCGATATTTTGAAGGTTCAAAGTGTCAGAAATGGTTTCAGAAGTTTCGATTAGGAAGTTTTAACCTTTGAAATAAAAGATCGATGATTGTGGATGAAGACATTTTGAGAGTCGAAGTTGAAATAAATCCAACTGCAACTATTCAAAAAATTGGTGACAATCTATGATACTATAGCTCAAATGTGCATGAACACATGAAAAAGGGACTTTCCGAGTATTTTTATTCATAACCGACATAAATTTACAAAAAGAGGATCAAAAATTTCAAAGAAAATAGATTAAAGTGTTCAATAACGATAGAAATTACATTTCAAATTAATAATTAATAATTAAAGTTTTTATTGAATATTTCATCTATCATTCAAAACACGATATTACTTTCGAGACAACCTAACCTATTAAAAAAGAGCATTTTGTAAATGGCGCTGATTTATACAAAGAATTTTTTTGATTTGTGATTTGAATGATCTGTGTTTATACAAAGTTCTTCCAATTTTTCTTTCATCAACACTTTTTTTAATTAAAAACCTCATTCCTGCCTCCATTCTACTGTTTAACTTATCTCTTTCGATGGAATGGCTAATATACAGTAGAACCTCGATTATCCGGATCTACGATTTTTTTACATTTTGAAAATGTATACGACAAAATCTTATTGACTCATGGTAGATTCAACTACGAGAGTGATCAAGAAAAAATTTCACGGAAATTTTATTTCTAAAATCATAGATATTAACGCACCAAGCGCAATGTTTTTCTGCTAATTGATGATGGTAATTATGATTTTACTATTTATTTATAACGTTACCCATGTCATCCAAAAGAAAACGTATGCCATCATTAAAAGACAAGCGGGGTATTATCAATATTCTGAATGAATGTGGATATTATTTTATTTAACCCTTTCCACATATATGGATACTTTTTCCTTGTCTCGATTATTCGGATTTTTCGCTATCTCAATACCCGTTTAGTCTGCATAATCGAGGTTCTACTGTTATGTAATAACGTAGATTGCATTTTTGCGATTTCGGAAATAAAATGTCATCCAAGATTGCATTTTCTATTCATAACGCATTTCAACGTTCCGACAGGTTCGCTCTAGAATCAAGCTCAAGTCTTGGAAAACTCTTATGATTCAAAAAAAGGTTACTGTCCCTGACCCACCCAATCTCCTCCTGCTAACAATTTCACCCAGCTTAATAATTACCTCTCGTCGCCGAATAAAATATTCGCTACGGTCGCGAAGACGCGATGCGATAATAATTGAAATATTCGACGAACGAATTTTGTACTTGGTGAAAATTCCAACATAGCCACTGTCGAAAATTCTGATTTTAATGAACCGCACTGATTTTTCGATACGGCAGCTTAATTTCTTGGGCGCTCGAATTCCGTTGGCGAAAATTCAATGAAAATGTGAAATCATAAATATCACAAGATGAAATTTCGACGCCCTTTCGAATGAAAAATGGCCGATTTGTTATTCTCCGAATCGCAATTGTATAAATATTAATTTTTAATATTACATTATAATCTTTCATGCGGAACATTGTATTTCGACGAAACAAAGCAGTAATGCATTATGCAACCGCGGAAAGCTAGGTGTTCGCGAAAAGCAGTAGAAACTTGCAAACTCCTCCTTAAACAATGTAGAAAATAAATTGTATCACACTATTCTATACATAAATTAATATAATTTACAAGATTAACAGTATGTATTAAAAAAAATTATTTGTGCATTAGAAAAAATAATTGTAACAGTTTTTATGCAGCAAGTGTCTTATAATACAGTTGACCTGCATGTACCCTTTAATTCCTATTATCGGATCGATTATTCAAACTGCCGAATGGATTTTCACCATCGTTTACTCTGTAGTACAAGATGTACTTAATGTGTGTACTAGGTCTGTTTGAGTTGTGTGGACGAACCGTGAACTGTGCTCTAATTAAATTCAAGAGAGACATTTACTGACAAATCCTCAACCTCAACAAAGTATAAATCTACTCTACAACATTAAGATTTGACTTTACATGTCGTCCGAATGAAATTATAATATTCATTATTTTACTGTTATTATTAACCAGTGTAATGTGTGCTCTACTTACATTCGAATTCTAAAATTTATTGAAAATAATTCGTTTTTTCAATTGGAACATTCGGAGATTGGTTTCCTGTAAATAATCCGCGGTAACAAATGGAATTTTCAATACAATATTGGAATTTTCATGAAATTGCGTCGTGGTCACACATGGTACTTTCGTGTTGAAAAATTCTGGAATGAAGATCCGGAAAGCTGGCGGAAAAAGTCCCGGAAAACCGTGATGAGAATACGACGTTCGATTTTTTCCTTACAAAACTATTTTGAATACAGCTTTCCGGCTGGAAAAAATTTACATGTATTCACGCACCAGCCTCACGTATGTATGCCGGCCCGTTTTCCTTATTTATTTTTTTTCGTTCGCATTTCGCTTCTTTCATTTCATATTATATCGTACTGTGTTTTAAAACAATTTATTTCACGAAAAATAATACATATTTTGAAGTAAATTCTACGTATAAAAATATTTCTAATTTTATCCAACATAATTCGAGACAACACCACAGTAGATCACCGAACATTCAACCAACATAATAATCCCGGATTCTCTTATAACACAAAAATAGCCACTATTTCCTGGAAAATCAAAATCATAAATGCGTAAACAATCAAATTTCAAAACACACGTGTAATCCTTTCCATTATTAATACAGAGACGGAGAGGTCCCGGTCCCACAAGGCGGACCGCGAATTTGTTTTCCTTACATCCTCGAGCTCCCGGAAGAGCACGGCACAATTTGCACGTCGGCTTTTTTAGATTATACAGGAAACGGAAGTAGGACGATAAGGACGGGATAGTGGCTGCCATATCCACCCGCCGCCCACTCGCAAGCCCGGAATTGGATGTGCCAGACGAGCGGGAGCCGGATCCTTTTTTCATAGTCAGCGAATAAATCTGGATAACGGCGGTGTCCCGTTACGTAGTGTATAGTGAAAATTCGCTGGTGGATGTATAAGTTGTGTCAGGGCTCCAAGCTCCGGCGGCCACATAACTGGTGGGTTTTTATCGCCTGCGAGTAAGTCGAATTGGAAGTTTTCATAGTGATGAATAAATTTGGGTTTTTTTCATTTTTTTTACTGACGTTTTTCATATCGGAGTTGTATATTATAATTTTTTTTTTTTAATTTTCAATTAATATTTCGTGAAATTATAATAAGATACCGTACATTGGAATTCTCGAAATTTTTCCTCATCACATGATAACTTCTAAAAGGCCGAGCGGTGAAAACCTTTCTGATACCATAAAAATTTCGGCCATTTTTCTTCATTACTTGAAAAAAGAAAGTTAAGAGAATAAATATTAAAACCGCCTCTTTTCAAATTGTACTCAAGTCAAAAATAACAACTACCTACTGATTATATAATATCACACTATACTTAGTTGAGTAAGTACGGGTTACCTGTAATCGATGAAATTCAATACATTCGACGAGACTGAACTATTATGACTTCAATTTACTAACAATTAATACAATTTCAACAATTTTTGAAACCCTGAATTATTTTGTACGCTATACAGATATTTATAGATGAATTTGTTCTCTATCCAAACTCGGCTTATTTGCACATTGATCCACCAGCTTATTTTTCGACGGCACTTAAACCCATTTATCGCTCGGAAATTTCAGACAGACATCCGATAGATTATAGATCAAACATTCATTGATTAAACCGAAAAGTCCTTTTCAGAAATATTTCACCTGCATTCACATATGCACTTGCACGGTTCGGAAAACGGCCGTAATTTTTACGATTTAAAACGGAAAATTGGATTCCGTCGTAAAGTTTCCCTAGTCATCTTTGTCGTCGAATTATGATAAACCAGCAATTCCTATGCGCACCACCGAAACATAATAATATAATATATTCGGGATTGGGGAGAGCGGGCTGGATGTTGTCGAAAGGGATTTGTTACTCGAGTACACGAAAGACGGTCGTCGGGATGGTTTAAGATGAATGACGTTCAATTTCGTCCCTATTACAATAACGGAAAATAACCGATGCGTGTCTGATGGGAGGCACTATCCAATTGCTACATTCTGTATTATATGAGTGAATAATGTGACGATTTAATTGGGTATAGGTGGGTTTTTTTTATCGATTTGATTAGGGAAAGCAGTCATGATAAAAATTTATAAGCTTCATTCAATGTTTGATCGATATCTAGATATTTGGAATTTGTTTCTCATCATAAATAAAAGATTAATGAAAATTATTTTTTGAATCATCATATATGCTGAATAAAAGCTTATTGGTCGAAACGATAAAAAGAGATCAACTTTTGAAAATATCGAATTTTGGAAACTATTCCTTCCAAATGGTTCAAGATAAACTTATGATAATTTATACGTGTATTTTCTGAAAAACGTATGTGATGTTCATAATTTTTACTAGCTTATTTATCAACACGTGAATTATTAGATTTTCTTATTGAAATTAAAAATGAAATTTTTTTTTCCACTAAAATACATGAGAAGATCTTCGCACATTAAAAAAAAGTTTCTTTAAGAAAAGCACATCGTTTTTTTTCCCTTTCATTTAATAATAGTCTCCGACCAAATCAAGCCATATGCATTGCAGTAAGCCGAGTCCATAAATTTCCACGTTGCCGAGAAGTATCCTTACAAAGCGAAATACATTATTCTTGTGCTTTGCGCGTCTTCCGACACCCATTTGTAATCAACTAGACGCGAACGCCGTCTCCGAATACTGAATACCATTTCCTCGAGGTGTTGATAAAAATTACGACAATTGTCCACATGAAGTTGTGCACGTTCACTTTGTAGATTATGCAAAGTTGGGTAGTGAAATGGTTATTTCATGTGTACTTTATTATATCTTCTAATCAAATAACGTTATTATGAATATCGTTCGTGAAAAACAAATAATGTTTCTCATATTTAAAATGAAAATTCAGATTTCTTCATATTGTAAATTGGGAGTCATCTAGTTCGAAAAATGTTGAATACTCAAATAATTTAAATTATTTTGAAACGATTAGTATATTGGTTTGAAACCTAACTATTTAATTTAAAATATATTTAGAGACATCTATCTATGAATTTTCATAAAAAAAATTCTTTTCGCTTTATCAATGTAATAATATATAATTAATCACAAAAACATATATTTATATATGTCATATAGTGTAATATTTAAATAATTTCACAAAAAAAACATAATATGAATCGATTTCCTCTACATTCGACCACATTTTCATCATTGACAAATTTATGAATAGCACGCAAACAAAATATTTTGACAGGATTCACGTTGGCGAATCTAATCGCTCATCAATTGACACGATCATACAAAAACATCACAAATTCGTCACACGTAGAAACCTTGACCAGAATTTTCAACGAAATTTCAATCAACACACACGGACCGAGCGTTACAATGAGATGGACACTTGCAGATAAAGCCGATGAATTCGAAACAATGGTAGATCACTTCCGAAGGAGGATTTTCGATCGGGAAACATCCTGGAAATCGAGATCGAGTTCGTTGTACCTTGTCTAATGGGATGCTTTGGCGCGAAAAAGTGTTGCGGGTTTGCGTTTCTTGCTTGACTGCTCGTTCATCTTTATTTGTCGATTTAACAGCTTGGATTATTTTTTTGTTGTGATATAAATGTGTTTTCTAAATAGGAAATCGTATTGTTAGTGAAAGTGTTTTGGCTCTAACTGCGTAATTTTAATGATAAGGGATACAGATTGTTATAGAAAAAAAGTCACCAGCATATATCATATAGCGGTATTTGGACGGCATGCTGGTTACGTTGATGTATATATAATTATAGTGATTTCAATTAACAACGCAAAAACATTTTCATGATAATATTATAACTTTATTCTATAAAAAAATGCATAAAACAGAAATTGCGTATCGGAAGAGACAATTCTGCAATTTCGTTTTTTTTATGAAAAAAATGATTTGATCGATTTCCTGGCAATATGACGGAACTTGAAATAATTTCCATGTATATATTATATGTTATTCAATCTTTACGTTTATTAATTTACGTATCATTGTTATATAATATTTGAATTTACATAATTCAAGTGTTTAACATTTGAATGTATGGAAATCTTCTTTAAACTAATTTTGTTCCACAAGAAACTCTCAAACTTTTATCTTTCAACAACACAACTTATTATATGTATTTCAAAACAGATTAACGACTGAATAATGATTACATTGAAAATTTATTCAATCATCAACCATCATTTTCCATTCCATCACTCTCAAAATTCAAAAACCTTTCGCAACATTCAGACACAACAACATTTTCAATCGAATCTTGAAATATCCGAAAACCCCCCGACCTCATAATTCTCAAAACGACCTCGACCCTGATGACACTCATGCATGTCCGAGCCGAGAGACGTTTTCGAGCAAGTGGTCGATCTTGTCGGTGCAGGGTGTCGGTAATTGCGCGTAACCGCGTCGCAGACAGGAAACGGACGACAATGGGTTAACAGGAAGTGGAGGACACGCGCCATTATTCCTATGCAGCGCGCCGCGGAGGACGCACGCTTTTGCGCCAAAAAAAGTCGTATTTTGGTACAGTTGGAGTTGTTTTTTCGCGAAAATTGCATCGTTCGGAATCGTATCGAGTGATTGGTTTGAATGAGTTTGTTGCGATCGAATCGGAAATCAAAGAAACGGTGCGTTTTGTGGTATTGAAGAAGTGACGCTTTGATGATGTTCAAATCATGGTAAGTTTTTTGTTTTTGTTTAATGTGTGTGTATTGTTCCGTTTTTTTTTTTATTCTCATATTTTTAATGAATACAATAGTTTATTTTATATATTGTTAAATAATTATTCGAAAATTCCTCTTTTTAACAAAGCTAAATTTAAAATAATAATTTATTGATTTTTTTTATAACTGAAGAAAAATGGATTCGAAAATTTTCATTATTTGTCTGCTTCATTCAATATTAACGAGTGCACAAGAACCATCTGTGATACTGAACCAAGGAGCTGTAGTTGGGGTGAGAATCATTATTTCTGAAAATATGAATTATTGTCATAAAAATATAACAAATTTTTAGGTTAAAATTTACCCAGAATCTTCGAGAGTACCTATTGATGCTTACCTCGGGATACCTTATGCAGCTGCTCCCATCGGAAGATTGAGATTTTCAGTACGTGTTAATTATTGAAAATATCCATTTAGAATATAATATAAAAATTATTATAAACATTCCATAGGCACCAGAAAAACACAAAGGATGGAAAAGGACATTGTTTGCCCAAGAATTTGGACCTCCATGTCTTCAACTAGGAGGCTCTCAACGATCGGCAGGAAAACAAAGAAACGAAGATTGTCTTTACCTCAACATCTGGGTACCAGAAGTAAGAAAAATGTTACCTAACTATTACATATTTATTTTCAATCTTTACATATTGGCCTTTTTTCTGAAATAGTAACTTATTATAAATCTTTTTTCTAGAAGGCTCAACGTTTCGGTAATCTCCCAGTCGTATTGGTTCTTCATAGTGAATCTTTCAGCGAGGATTCACCCCTACAACTACCTGGCGAGGATCTAGCAGCCGAAGGTGTAGTAGTTGTTAGCGCCAATTATCGTTTGAATATCTTCGGCTTTTTCTGTCTGGAAACAGCAGAGGCTAGAGGTAATTTAGGCCTACTCGATCAATATTTCGCAATGCTCTGGATCAAGGAAAACGTGGGTAAATTCGGCGGAGACCCATCTTCTGTGACCCTCCTCGGTCATTCGGCAGGGGCAACCAGTGTTCTGTATCATATGGTATCACCTAGGACCAAATGTGAGTTCGTAGATCGTTAATGATCAAATGATTACCTTGATTTTACTTTTGGTTATTTTTTTAGCCCTTTTCTCTCGTGCCATTATCATGTCTGGTAGTCTGATTCCTGTTTGGACTGAAAAAAATGTTGCACGATCGTCAAAACTGGTCACTTCAATATTAGGGTGTATTTCTGATAATACCAAGGAAGCTGTACAATGTTTGCAAGAAAAATCTACTGACGATATTTTGAAAGCATTCAGGACTCAATACCAGGTATAATACAGATCATTTAAATTTGTTTTAAACTGATTTTGAAATTAAAAAAATATTTTGATTTGACAGACTGGAAACTGGTCCGACAATATGATTCCAGTGGTCGATAAATTTTTGGAACGTAATGATCAATATCTTCCACTCAGTCCCAAGGATGCTTTCACTTCGGGAAACTTTCATCAAATTCCAGTACTTACAGGTCTCACAAGCTTAGAAGCAGCCGACTCCAAAGGCAAGTCCCAAACGTATAATAATTTTCGGAAAATTGAACTCGAAAAACTATATAAAGCTTTGTGTTAAATTTTAGAACACTGGGAAGATCTGGCTAGACAAGGATATCACCAGCTGAGACACTACGTAGATTACACTGCTATACCCAACATCATGGCCTTTTACAAATTGAACATCGGTTCAAATTCACATTATATAAAAGAGATTATCAAATGGGAATACGTTGACAAAGCCAAGGAAGGCGATGCATGGGATTTGCTTCAACAATTGCAACTTCTCTATTCTGAAGCTCAATATGATTCACCATATGCCAAGTTGATATCTTTTTTACTTAAATCTCCCCAACCTTTATACATCTACAGATACAACCAAATAGGGGGAATTGATTTATATGGCAAAAAATCTAATTCTACAGGTTATTATATTTTGAAGCTTACATAATATATTATACAAACATTGAGAAGTATAAATGAGGATTAAAATATTAACAGGAGCTGCACATGGTTCAGATTTGCCATACCTCTTTGGACCTACTCTTTTCCAACAGCTAGTGAGAAGACGGCTCACGCAACAAGAAGAAAGACTCAGTAAACGGTTACGAATCATGTGGTCTGAATTTATCAAATTTGGGTAATTTTCTTTTATTCGAACCTCTAAAAAAATATATGCAAACTTTATCGATTGTCAAACCATATTCAGATATCCTATGCCGGAAAGACAATATGATGCATGGCGCGTTTACACAGAACGAGATCCACACATTCAACAAATCGGCGAAGGAATAAATTTGAATCTGTGCAGACGGCCTGCAGCATATTGGAATACATTTTTGCCAAGACTGGTAAACATAACATCTGAACGTAATGGTCGAAATTTACAAAAAGACACACAAATCGGTTATGGTAAGTCATAAATCAATATAAATCTTCGAAGAAATTTGCTAAAAGATATATTTTTCAGATGGAAACGACACGATCCGTCACGCAATGTACACACTCTTAGGATTAGTTATAGCACTGGTGGCATTGCTCGTAGTCTGTGTCGTGTTGCTGAAACGAACGGCCAAAGAGAGACAGATCGGAAGAGATTTGGGTACATTCTGACAGCGGTGGGACAGCGCAAATTTTACACAATCGTGGAAACACAATGTCACCAGTAACAGATTGTGATTCGACATTATGAATAAATTGATGTGCGCTGTCCCGTATTAAGTTCTAATTGTAAATATATAAATGATAATATAGATTGTAACTGTTCCAATTGAAATCATCCGAAAAAATAAATACAAAATAAAAAAAATAAATATTTTTATTGAGTAATCAATTTCAAATGAACATAATATTAAACTTTGTATAAATGAAACTTAACTAAGAAGATAATTTTTTGTTGATTTATCAACTTGGTAAGTAATCTAGTTAATACTAAATTTCGTATATTTGGTATAATAAGAAAAATATGCAAAACTTTAAAATCTTCATTCATTCCAAAATTTCTGGCAAGTGTTAAGATTATAAATTGAGAAACATCTATAAGCATTTTAAAGAATAATAATGATAATGATAATTTTAATAAAAGCAAATATTTTATTTATTATTATACTTCATTTTGATAAACAAGATTGCAAAATAGAACTTTTGAAATAACCTCATTTTATAGCGTTTTGCAGATCTTATCTTTCATAAGACAATTAAAAAACAAAAAAAAATAAAACTCCCGAGAAAAACTCAAAATTAAACAACATAGTTGACTTTCAATTTCAATGATCACCCCATTTGAAAATTTCATAATGAAATCCAAAAATTGAAAAAAGGAATTTCAGACTCAACATCGAGCGAGTCTAAATTATTATTATACTTTGAAAAAATCCAAAAAACTTATGAACGAATTTTATGTATGAAAAAAATAACACGTTCATAAGAAAAGACAGTGCGTATAACCAATATGTTATAAAACTAACATAAAATGAGTCGTACTTCTCGCACTAATTATGATATATTGGAAACTATTTGCAAGCTTAATAAATTCAACAAATAGATGCTTTATGAATCTGTTTTGCTGTATTCATAATTGAATTTTAGGAATAAACATGTATGTAAGAATATTCCAAATATTGATCCAAAATTTCATAAAAAGTAATCAATACGTTCATGACACAAAATTAGGATATTTATGTTTTAACTTACATCATAAAAACAATTTTCCTTAGAATATATAAAAGTAAGGAGGAATAAAAGTATCACCAATCTTGCAAAAAAAAATGCAATTGTCGATCGCTCCATCATTTTCACTTAAATACTTGGAATTGAATTTCTAAAAAAAAATTCACTTTTTAAATAAATGTGAATTTCCTAACTCTTAATCGAATTGTAACTGTTCATATGAAACAATACAATCCGTTTCTTTTCTTTACATACGAAATTCCAAAATGAACATACATGATAGTTCAAATGATTAAAAGTGGAGTAAATATTAAAAAAATCTTAAAAATAGAAAGAGTAAAAATATTATTTTCGGATAATACAACTTTCCACTAATCAGACTTATAACACAAATATTTTTACTCTAGTCAATAAACCAGCTCCTCCTTTTCAATGGACAGGCACCAATTTCATGCACCAGGCTTTATCTATAAAAAAATTAATAATTTATATTGAAAATGTTTGAACGGACAGAGAAAAAACCTGGCGTTTACTTATTTGACATACTTCAGTTTCGCACGCCCTTCACCGCTAAGCAATTTGTTAATATAAACATCATCTTCTGTTGATGTGTCGATCAAATTGAGGGTTAGTAATGACTCGTTAGTGTGAAGAGGGTCACATTCAACGTTTTCGATGATTGAAACGAATTTTTTTTCTATCACCATGTCTTGAAAACGTAGACAATCTTCTACGGACCAATCTTTATTGATTGGAGATACTCCTGAAAAATGTATTTATGCTATTTTAACAGCAAAAGGATAAGAAAATTATCCGATTACATTCTAAAATGAGTACTAACCGTACAAACGTGCTCGGAGCGCTTGAGCAGCCAATTGCTTAAATTTTTGTGGTAATTCCCTCAATTTGGAAATTTCGACCATTTGAAGATCGCCATAATCGCAAAAATAAATAGAAGCCTTTTCTTGTGATACCAAACCTTGTACAGACACCCTGAAGATAAAAATGGTATGAGCAGTGCAATCGACAAATATCAGTGAAGCGTTATTGAAACCTACCTATACCACGACTGATCTTTATCGTAAAAAGCTGCATAAACGTTACCAACAGTAGGTGTTCCATTCAATTTTGGTAAATTAGATACCAACTGCAAGTCCTCCATCATTTTATGGAGCTTATCCTGATCTTGTAGAGGCTGGATCTACGAGTAAAATACTATCAATACATTGAAACTCAATTTTATCATAATTTAGAATCTCTTTATACTAACAATAAAATTATATGGATTCGCAGCCAAAGTTACATAAACATTGAATTGAGAGCCCTTTTCGGGAAGTTTATAACTCTTCAATCGACCATCAACTAACAAGTTATCTTTACTTGTTTGATTTATATTCTGGAAAATACGCTCTTTTTTTCTAGATAATTCCATCATTGGATCGTATTTCGATTGTTCCACATTAGTCCTAAAAATTTTTTTTTAATAATTATAAAAAATATACATTTAAAATATTCAGTACAAATACAAAGATAAATACTTTTTAGCCAATTCGATTTCCATATTGATTGCATTATTCACACAATACAATACGTTGTTAGGTTGTGTTCTAACAAATATTTCCACACTATTGTTTCCCAATAATGCCTGTTTACACAACACTGGAATGTTTCTAGGTAAAAGTTCATTCAATCTTTTGAGATTGTCTCGATTCATATGTGACACGTTGTACAAAGACAATTTCAGCACCTATAAAAATTCAAATAATTTTACACGAAAAATTTTTACGAAAAAGATATGTATATTATATTATTTAACCAAAAAATACCTGAACCGGATATGAATTCAAAGCTTCTGATACCCGCTCTAGAAGAAGTACATCTTTGACAGGTACTCGCTCGGAGTTTCCATAATCAATATATCTTACATCCACGCACGTTTCTCCCATTTCAATTGAATTAATTAAATTTGATTGTAGAACTGCTCGTCTCCTGAAAAGATAATAAAAATGTATAAATATATGATCGAAAAAAAACGAAACAGATAAGATCAAGTTTCCCACCATTCTCCTGAAGAACTTTTTGCAAGATAATAAGTGTTTGGTTTAGGCAATAATGGACCACATGATGCTTGCAGAGCTTCTTTTGGAAACGGTCCATCGACAACTTGTTTCAACATTTTCTGAAGCAACTTCCAGTATTCGTTATGAATTTGTGCATATACTGTACCATTTGGTGTGACTTCACAAACGTAAACTTCTGTTATACCCTGAAATGATTAAATTTAAAAAGTAATAACGAAAAAATCGCGATCAATCAAATTTTGTTGAAACAAATATAAAATATCTTACGTGCGATAGTTGTGGAGATTTTGCCTCGTGTGTAAGTTGATGAAGAAGCTCTTTATTCAAATTTAAATCTTCGTTTGTGCTAGTGTCGAATAAGACGACTGTTATTGTAGGATCATCTTTGGAATTTATATCATCGGAAGATTGAAGAATTTCAGCAATCAACACTTTGCCTACTAGTAGTGTACCTAAATTATAATTGGCAGATTTACCAGCAACAGAATATTCCTCGAGACCAGCCAAACGGCAAAGTATAGCCTAAAAATATGACATATAAAAATGATGTATAAAAGTAAATTACACAAATCTTAGTGCACAAACCTGGGGTGCAACATTCAAAAATTGTTGAGGCAAATCATAAAGAGAACTAAATGGATGTGTTTCTTCATCTCCAGTGTCAACCAAAAAACAAACAGCAGTATTCTGAACATAATTGATATCTAAAACTCGAGCACGTAACCATCCATCTTCGCATTTGATAGCATACCATCCGCCTATAATTATGTTATTGCTTGAAACAGCACCATCGTCGAAATATAACTCCATTTCAGTATTTAACGCTTCAAAGGCATCCTATACAATCAAATGTATAAAAATCTATTGATATTTGAAAAATTACACAAAACAAAATAAGCATAATAAGAGTTTACATACGCTATATTGTTCACCAATAATCCTAAGCCATATTTCGACAGTTGAATTAGCTGACATTATAAAAACATTCCATTGAGGATCTTCAGGATATTGCAACTGTGGAGGATATACACTATCCTCATTACTGATATTCGAAATGGAAGAAGACGATGACACAATCTGAAATAATCAAAAAAATATATCCAAAATTCAAGAAAATCGATCAATTGGACATTTAAATAAAAACCTTTTCTTCTGCGGGTAACAACATGACTAATCCGGTAGCTCCTTTTTCTGTTTCAATCTGAGAAGATTGTTCTACCAAATTCATCCAATTAGGGGGCAACGTCTCACCAAACTTTTCTCTACAATGAAAAATTGAAATGGATTACACTTGAACACTGATTAAATTGATTACTTGATTGAACACTCATAATTACATAAAAGGTAACAAAAATACATACAAATATATATCTGGTAGACCTGAAGCCCATAAACCATTTGGATGTTCATTAACAATTTGTACAACTCTACTCAAAGCGAGAGTAGGCGACGTTGAAGGTTTGGAATTTTTTTCTGCAGCGACACTTAAAAGTTTTTCTAAAGCCTTAGATGCAGCCGTTTCCACGGCAAGTTCAAGAGTATTTAACGAGTCAGGATAAGTACTGAAAGAGTATTCTGAACCAACCTACAATCGAAAATCTACTTTAAAAAAATTTCAACGTATATTAATTATTTCGATATAAAAATAAATAACACCTTAACACTACAGTCATACGTAGATGGTTGGCGACCTTTACTTTTATTTTCACATGTTTTAATAACTGGTTCAGGCAAATTCATCAATTTTGTCAATTCAATTAAACGTGCCTTATTTTCTTTATATTTGGTGTCAATGTTTAGTTTAGCTATTTTTTCTTTTATATCATCTAAGGGTGATACGTCGAATGTTAAATCCTATAACAAAATCGAAAACACAATGTTCAATATAATAAAAAAAATCAATTCTAATTCATAACATTAAACATACTGGTTCATTTTGAAGACTTTTTTTCAACGCAGCCATTCTGTCGGCTGCTGATGATCGTTTTCTGACAACGACATTGTGCACTTTCTCATCTTGTTTTACATTGGACGGATTCTGCAATGATTTATATTTCTTTGAATTAAATTGAAAAAATTCTATCTAAATTCAAACAAACAAAACGTACGTTTGATACAGCCTTTGCGAGAATGTCACCTGGCCTAAATCCACTAAGAGACGAAACAGGGAGTGATTTGTGAGATTCAATATTTGATAGCGATGAATTTCTAGATTTCGTATTTGCAGGAGCTTTCTCGTTGTTATTAACATAATTAATGTCTCCAGTATTTTTTATCTGAAAAATTATTTCTATGGATAAAAAGGCAACATAGTCATAATTTTTATGATACCTAAAAATAAAAATTTCATACAATAGGTCTCGGAAGAGTTGAAGGTTTCTTTTTGACAGGAGATTGTGGTTTGAAATAAACATCGTTATGTTTAGTGTTCAAGTTTGTATGATTGTATTGCCAGTATTTAGAACTAACAGTAGGCTTCCATGGTTCGTTTTTCAATCGTCTCTATATATTAATTGACAATCAATAAATGATTATAGAAATCGACATAAGTAAATTTTTAGTATTCAAAATTTACACGAGCGTATTTTAAATAAATGCGGTTCAAATATACGTACGGGAGGAGGCTTAGAGAATCGGCCGGATCCTTTTTTGGATGTTTTCTGTCTGGCTACGAGGCCGGCCAAATCTTTTGATATTTGCATAGGAATCACATCTATTAACCAATCACCGTCTGGACCTTGTGATAGACTAAAGCCAGGAATCGATTTGAACAATTCTATTAGGCTTTTGAATCCAAGTTTGGCGAACGGAATAGATTCTCCTTGTAATTCTTTATAATCACCTGAAAAGTGAGATTACAATAAATACACATATTTATGTCCACGTTGACTAAATTTAATTAGTGTAATGTTTAAATGAGTAAAAACACTAACGATTTGCTGCTTTCAAAGATAGCGACCCCTTGCAAGACAGCAGAGTTGCTCTAATTGTTTGTATTACCTCCTTTTCAGTCATTTTGTCGATTATAATCTACATAAACAAGAAATATTGAAAATATAAAAAAAAAAGTTTTAAATATACAAGTCTTACCCACATATGCTTAACATGTTATGTTATTTTTCTATAGACCATAACCATATTAAAATTCTGACCCGAAAAATACGAATCGTTTTTTATCATTTCAAGTCTTACCAATAAAAATCAATCCCCAAATTGATCAATTAATCTTAACTCTTTCAGTGCTTGTGTGCATAATTATGTACACATTTTTTAGATATGCGCTTGAAAACTCTTTTTACAACTCTTTTTACAATATGTTTCAAAGATCACCATGCAAAAAAAATTATGATGTCCATATAAAAGTTGGAGATAGGTTCCATCAGTATTTAGACAGAACTTTCATCCAAATATACTTTATAAAAAATGTGTAATGTAGCATAATTTCGCTGTGAAATAATTTTTCAAATAGAAAAAACATTTAAAAAAACAATTGCAAAACAAATAGGGAGTTTTGGGTGTATTGTTAAGTCTATTTTTTACTTTTTCGTACATTTTTTGATACTGGAAAAACTTGTGAATATGTCACAGACCATGTATATATTAGTCCATGTATATTTGACCCAACCCAAAACCTTGATCGAAGCAAATTGAATTGCTGAAAAAACCTAATCTTACCCGATCACCGATGAAACTGATATATTTAAGAGACCAATTCAATTATACACTTGGACAAATATAGGGTAAACTATAGCGTCACCCTGCACCAATTCATATAATAGACATCTAGACCTGTTTCCCTTCCACTTTCCTTTTAGAAAAAGTGAATGTGGGGGTTGGTTGGGCAAAGTCGAATTTCTCGGCCAGCAAAACTAAACATAATTATTTAATGCCGAATGTCTCAGTCACTCAAAAGTCTAACGTATTTATTGCTGAATGCAATGACGGGTTAAGCTAAATGTATCTTATTCGATCAGGTATTCAGATCGAAAATATTTTTTATAGGTGTCGCTATATCGATGATATCGGTGATAACACAGTGGCCCCAAAACCTAACCTAACCCAATCTCCGACAATGTATATTTGTGAAAAAGATTCAAATATAACTTATAACCGCCACGATCAAATTTTGTACCATTCTTTTGCGCAAATAAAAAAAATATTATTTTTATCTCAACCAGAATCAATTCTTCACTGAAGAGGTTTAAAAGTACATTTCATAAAAACGTACAGTGAACAATCAAATATACAATTTGACAAAAATTCCAAATACAAAAAAAATAATACAGCCAATAACAATTAAATGAAAAACGATCGACGACACACTGAATCAACGCGCATTGTCGCTTCGGCCCGAAAACGCGCGACATTTGCATAAGAATTCCTCCGGACGCGAAAAGTGTGCCGAAGTAACAATAACGGGACCGCTCGAAAAAAGCGCGCGATTCCGCCGAAAGCGGACTGACCGTGCGGCGGGGCTCCGCCCTCTTCGGCGGGGGGCGCGCTTCACTCGTTCAGCATCGGGGCCCGAGCTGGCGGGAAACTTGCGTCGGGGGCGCAGCGCCGGAACACGATCGCCTGTCGCTCGCCCCCGGACCACGACGGCACGTCTAAACAGCGCCGCCGCCGGCCATGTCCGCCCTGTCGATTGTGCCGTTTCATCTTTTTTTTTTCGGCTTTTTTGCAGACGAGGGTCTATTTATAAATCGCGGGTTTTGCGCGGGCGGATTTTGGGCGGTCGGTGTTGCGTTTTTGAGTTTTTGTCTGCGCGACGTGGACGAAATGGCGCAATGTTTCGGTGCGCGGTCGAAGCCTGGTTTTTTTCAGAGGGGGGCCAAAATGCAAGTTTTTGTGTGTGTGAGAATGTTTTTTTTTTTATTGGAAGTCCAATATGTACGGCTGAAAACGTTTAACGTGAAAAAATACTGCGTTCCTATAAAAATACTATGACGTTTAGTATGAAAGTCTTTCGATACGAAAAAAATTTTGATCCCTTCAATTTTCATTTTAGAATTTATTCGTGAACGTGTGGTATATCTCGACATAAGCAATTCTCATAATTATCTAAATAAAATTTGTTATTATTCTCAAAATCGACGGGGGCCTGGACCCGTGGACCATCCACTGATGATGAAATTTATATGTATCGAATTTTCGCACCTCGTTTCTACGGCAGTTATAATTCTGTTAAATTCGATGCAAACGGAGAGGTAGACTTCCACGTACACAATTGTCTCGTTGCAGGACAAAGCGCTCGCTATGGCGCCCGTCGAAATGTCTCGAAAATTATCATGTCACGTATTAACTAGATTAAATACGTATCGTAGATAAAATGTGTCAGTCACATTATTGACAAGTGAAGGAAAGGAAAACGAAAAGGGCTAACAAATACAAAAAAAAAAGATAATTTTAAAAAGAATCTTTATTTAACCGTTTAAGTATGTTGATACATAGTTCAAAAATTTGATGTTGATTACCGAAATTACATAATGGTACAAAATGGTCCAAAAATGTATATATATATCATTATGCTTAACCCCCTCAAAAGTGAAACATTCAAGAATGTTTTTTGAGTAGCGAAACAAGACGATCCAAGACCATAAAAAAAGAACAAAACGTAAACGTGGGGGGTTAACGCTTCAGTCCAATTATATTCAATATACGTACAGGCGAAAATAAATGGTCTCGATGCGTTATAAAAATTTGACAATATTAAAATATCTAATTTAGAAAAGATAGTAACATGTAAAACAAGCGTTGCAAATACAGTTTCAAAATATGATGTTATTATTTATTGGTACTGCAGATAAAAAACTAGAGCGTGTCAATATTAAAATTTCCCGATGTTTTATTTTTTTTAATTGAAAATGTCTCCCGAATACGCGCATACACTGCGCACTCGGGACATATTTTATGTTTTTATTAAGTTTTACTATTTTTTGCATACGGAGCAAAGTTTTGATACATACTTTGTCGTAAGGTATTTATTCTTTTTTAGTGGCCTGTTGTTTAGCCTGGTGCGCCTGCAATACGGCGATGGCTTCTTCCACTTTGGCCTTGAGCGACTCGCTGTGCTCCAACATATGAAGGAGTTCAGAATTGTCGATCTCCAACAACATACCGGTGATCTTGCCGGCCAGTTCCGAGTGCATCCTCTGGATGAGAGGGAACAGACGCTCACCCAACATTTGCTTTTGTTCTTGTAAGGGTGCAGACGCCAACATCGACGCAGTCAAAGGCTCCTGGCCCTGAACGTGGACTGCCTGTTGAGGAGCTGGGGGATTGCGCATGTTCGCAGTGTATTTGTAGCTGGCAGTTCTTCCACCCGGGACCATCGGTGCCCTAATTCCTGCAACAGCACCTTGTTGTCCAGTAATAGGTCTAGCAGCCAAAGAATTACGCAATGTGGCTTGACTAGGAGCGCGAGGTGTAGGACGGAAAGTACCTTGCATATTAGAGTATGCAGGCGCAGTCGCCTGAGCGTTAGGCCGGACTTGAGGCTGAGCTTGCCAACGTGGAGACGCGCGCATCGGAGTCATTTGAGCTGGACCGTAGAAACGTTGAGTCGGAGGAATGGTAGGCACGAAATAACCTCCGCTGCCGGTCTGGTACATCTGACCCATGCTCATCTGTTGTACGCGCACGTTGGTCATCCTCTGAATGTATTGCGAAGCGAGATGAGCTTTTCTCTCTTCCTTGCGTTGAGCCAAAGCAACGTAGAGTGGTTTGCTTCCCATAATACGGCCGTTCATCTCGGTGACCGCCTTTGTCGCCTCTTCGGGAGAGTTGAAACAAACAAAACCGAAACCTTTGCTGCGTCCGTCTTCCATCATGACCTGGAAATTTACATCAATTGTAAAAAAAAAAGAAATTATTTAACATATCGACAAAAGGACAGTTGACCGACCTTGACTGATGTGATAGTCCCGAAGTTCATGAACTCTTTGCGAAGACGTTCATCGTCAATGGTGTCGTCTAGATTTTTTACGTACAGATTTACTCCTTGGTATCTACTCAATCGTTCTATTTTGAGCTGCTCGAATTTGCGAGTGAGTTCTTTTTGCCGTTCGGTCTTCTTTTGAGCGCGTCCGACATACATGGGCTTGCCTTCGACGAGCTCCTTTCCATTGAGCTCTATGACCGCTTGACCGGCCGCATCCGGATCTTCGAAAGCGACAAATCCAAAACCTAGAGAAGTGCCCGTTCCGTTGCTCATGACCTTGTGGCTAGTGATGCGTCCGTATTTTTCGAACATCTCACGCAGCATGTCGTCGGTGATGTCTTCGCCGAAATTTTTGACGTAGACATTGGTGAAAAGTTTGGCTTTTTCTCCCAATTCCTTTTCGCGTTCTTTGCGCGGGATGAACTTGCCGACGTATACTTTTTTGCCGTTCAACAACATTCCGTTGACCTTCTCTATGGATTTATTGGCGGCTTCTTCCGTCTCGAAATGTACGAAACCGTACCCTTTGGAAGCGCCCGTCTCGTCCTGGGCAACTTTACAACTCAAAATGTTACCGAAAGCCGAGAACGTGTCGTACATGGCTTTGTTGTCAATATTCTTATCCAGGTTTTTGATGAAGACGTTTCCGACTCCGGACCGTCGGAGGGAGGGATCGCGTTGGGACCACATGATGCGGATGGGCCGCCCCTTCATCATGTCGAAGTTCATGGTGTCCAAGGCGCGCTCGGCTGGAACGAAAATCGGTTTTTGACAAAAGTGACAGACCATATGGAGTGGTGAAATATAAAATCGAAGTACTCACCGTCGGCGGGCTGTTGGAAGTTGACATAAGCATATCCTAGAGAGCGGCGGCTGGTGACGTCACGGCATACCCGAATCGAAAGCACAGGTCCGGCCGTCGAGAACTTGTCGAAGAGCATGGCCTCGTTGATAT
>JAOXNN020000027.1:4049086-4074693 GCA_028571205.2 Hydropsyche betteni | reverse complement strand
TAATATAAAGTAAAAGCATTAATTAATCAAACAATACATTTGTGCCAATGGAGAATATACTTTCATCGCCTCTAGTTGCTATTAAAATGCTTTGCTCACAATTAAGTTTAAAGACAACAGATTTAATTTTATTTTTGTTACAAAGGTTAATTGCGGAAATATCAATTGCATTTAGGTCTAACTTAATTATATCACTGTAAGTAATAGAATTAAATTTTTTTGCACTTGGGTTTATTTGTGGGTCACTATCATATATACCATCTACTGTTTTTGCGTAAAGTATGCAGTCACATTGTAGCTCACAAGATCTAAGTGCGGCAATAGTATCAGTAGAGAAGAAGGGATGGCCTATACCGCCAGAGAATATTGCTACGCCATTTTTTAAATATCTTTCGCAATAATCTTTGTTATATAATGTTGTCATGTTACCTATAGAGAATGGTGTCATGACTTCGGAAAGAACTCCGATTTGCCTAAAGTAGTCTTGAAGGTATAGTCCGTTCATAACTGTTGCAAGCATTCCTATTTGGTCTGCCTTTGTTTGGTCCATTAATTTAGCCTTGCCACGACCACGCCAGAAGTTACCGCCACCTATAACTATACATACCTCAGTTTCTTCATTAACTTTCTTTATATCTCTTAGTATTGGCTCTATTGTCTGGGGGTCAAAGCCAGATTCTTTGCTTCCACCAAGAGCCTCACCGCTAAGCTTTATAAGTATCCTCTTATACAAAAAAAATCCCCCTTAAAATCTCTCAAGCAAGTAGGGTTTGAATGAATAATAGACGAAATAAAATATGCGTTATATTATGTTTGTTGATTTTAGAATAAAAACTCATACTTATTGATAAAATCCCAAGTCTCACAATCTAATGTATTATGTTATGGGGCTACACTTATTATAATTTTGTATATGTATGTCACAATGAATCTGTGAAGTTATTTATTGCATGCACATAATAAGCAAAAAAAGTATCGCTAGTTTCGTTTTATATTTTTCTTTGTATATTCTTACTGTTATGTTGGTACGTGGTCTTAATTTTAGTAGGCCTATGAAGGCCTTCCTTAATACATTAGGTTCTACAAACTTATCGTTGGTGACCCACCACTCTAGCAGAAGGCCCTAGTGAAGCTAGACCGACTTATTTATTTACATAATATATAATATATGAACTAAAACAACTAAATTCAACCATCAAACAGGATTTATTCTTCGCCTCAGACTCTCAACAGGAAAAACGAGAACCCGAATTCGAAATTGACCGTAAATAAATCAATAAACAAACGTTGATAATATCTTGTAATTGATCGAAATGAAAAATAATTTCTAAAATGTTTATTTTAGCCGAAATTGAAATGGAAATGCAGTCAGAAATTGACAATCATCAAAGCAACCAACTATGGACTGTAGAGCAAGAGAAAGAAGCATTGAATATTTTGGAAAATAAATGTAGCTTGAAAAATAGAAATTATTATTATGTCAAACAAAATTTCCAATTAAAGAATTTTGGTGGAGTTAAAAAAGTGGCAAAAATAAGTAATAAAAAAATTATGGTCACTAGACAAAATGTATTATCAATTATATCTGATGTACATATAGCTAGTGGGCATCGAGGTGAAAAGAGAACGCATGCCATACTTTCGTTGCACTTTTCAAATATTCCAATAAGTCTTATAAAAAAATATATAATGAAGTGTAAGAAATGCTCGAAAAAATTCAAGAAGATTTAAATCTAATTGCTTGGATGTGCGATAACTAGTCGTGGATTTACCTACAGACAGTAGAAGTTCTCACTTCTGTTCTCCGATTGGAAAAGGGCCTTATTATATTTTCTGAAGAAGATGCGTTTGTTTATACAAAAACAGATTTTATTATGAAAATGGACTATTATGTACCAAAAATAAACAAAAAAATCTTATATTACTTAACTAGTAATACATTAAAAAAAAAAATGAGCCAATATATTTTTTGGTTAAATATCTAACCAAAATTAATATCAACTCATTTGTTCTGAAAATGGACTTACAATAAAAAAAAAACAGCTCATATATTTCGTAAAATATTTAGTGCTTCTTTTTTTGTTTTCCGATATATAATTGGCTGTTTTTATAATTGAAAATTGCTAACCTTATGTTCATTTCAAGGTCATAAATAAATATTTAAAAAAATCATTGTTTTAAATTTTGATCACAATATTTTTATCGTTTGTTAATTGATTTATAATATTTACTGTCACAAATTTTTGGTTTGGTTTCTTGTAATTGCTGATAGGAACATTTAGCAATGATTAAATCCTGTTTGATGGTCAAATTTAATTATTATTCTTATTAAGAATACAGCAATACTTCACTTTGGGTGCTTTTATTATTTTTACTTTATTATTCTCTAGAAATATTTACAACTTACGTATTCTAAAAATTAATCAATCATTTAATATAGTAATTTGCATTTATGTTTATGATGTCGAAAAATACTAGAACCATAGTATAATCAGGTATGAATTATATTAAAATTTGGATAGAATAGCAAGCGGGTGATGATCGAATTTGAATACGATTTGCAAATAAGATAAAAGTTACCTAAAACATCGAAACATTTCTGCCATATTTAAGAATTTGAACGTACTGCTGATATTATTTTTAGATTATTTATTTTATAAACATGCAATAGCAGACAAAAAACTATGAAAAAGAATATTTAAGTTGTAAATATTTCCACAGATGTAAGTTAATAAAGCAAAAATAATAAAAATAACTTAAAGTACTATATTTTTATATGTGAATAATAAATGTTTAAAATATCCTATATAATATGGACTATAATAAATATATTTAACCATCAAACAGAATTCAACCATCGCTAAAGATTCCCGTCAGCAAAAAAAGGAACCCAAACCAAAAATTTGTGACGGTAAATATTATGAATCAGTTAACGAATATAATTTGTGATCAATATAAACTAAAATAATATTTTTTTAAATGTTATTTTAGCTGACTTTGAAATGGACATGCAGTCAGTAATTGACAATTATAAAAGCAACCAACTATGGACCGAAGACCAAGAGAAAGAAGCATTCAATATTTTAGAAGATAAATGTAGCATGAAAAATAGAAATTATTATCATATCAAGAAAAATTTCCAATTAGTAATTTTTGGGGGAGTTAAAAAAGTGACGAGAAAAAATGACCATAAAATTATGGCGACAAGGACGAATGTTCTATCAATTATTAACAATATACACATAGCTCTTGGGCATAAAGGAGAAAAGAAAACATATAAAACAGTTTCCGAACATTATGCAAATATCCCTATTTTAATGATAAGAAAGTTCATCCATCAATGTAAAATCTGTACCGAGAAATTAAATAGATCTTTCAAGCGAAGATAGTGGTCTGTCCCATCACAGTTTCGGACCTCAAAGAGGGCAATAGATCTATTAGAATTTCAAAGTTTGCCAGATAAAACATATAAATATATTTTATAATACATTACAAAGAGAATTTCACAATACGCAGGTTTTTGAAGCAACCTACATCCAAAAAAGCGATAGAAATAGCCCAAGTGCACTTTAAAATCTTTATAGATTTTGGAGCACCGTATATTTTGCTATTGGAATAACGTTATCGAGTTCATTGTGGGCATGATCCGGAAATTGCGATCTTTATGACTTAATGGCAGACTGAAACATCCTCAAAGCCAAAGCTCATTGAACGGGCTAATAGTGATGAAAGACTCGCTTGCTGTGTAAATGTGCGATAACAATACGTCTTCTTGGACTTCAGGATTGCTTTTCATCTAGTGGGGCATGAAGCAATAGAAATGGAGTCGTACAAAGAGGTTTTAACAGATAGAGACAGGTTAACGACTAAAAATGGAATTACTTTCCCAAATATTCCAAAAAATTTGAGGACAATTAATGGGTTATACGAAGATGTAGAACAAATTATCAACTGTGATCATGATAGTGACAACATTAATGGTGTTGGAACGATTAGTGTTTATCTCAATGATGGAGATGATATTTCTATAGATTCCTGTGATGATGTTTCAATAGAAGTGAATCATAGGATGATCTAGTTAAGGTGACCATTCATACTGGTTTTAAGGATCTGTCCTGATTAATTGTGAGACAAAGGCAGTATACTTCCTTTAAGGCTACAAAGTAAAATAAAATTTAACGATTGAGTACATCAATTCTTTGGTATTATTTTCGCAACTGATTTGAACGTAAAAACATTTGTATTTTTGCCCTCTTATTCACTTACATACAGAGCTAGGAGAGTAAGAGGAAAATTGTGAGTGTTATCGACAGTCAATAACAAGAACTGAGTAACATGTTATTTGTTTTTATTGATAACTTCTCAAAAATAATTTTCAACATATTTTAGTATTGTCAATACTGCATATGGTCCTTTTTGTACTAGCTATAAGATATATAATTTTTATTTACTGTTAACTTTATTGGATGTTATTTTACGAGCAATAAAATAAATTTACTTATAAAATTATAATCAGTTTATTATTCACAAACAATGCATACTCACGATTCTCTTTTTTTTTAGAAAAAATTTCCTGGTTTTGATTTTGAAAAAAATGGTCACCTTAAAATAGACGTTGGGACACATTCTGCAGTCAAATGCAGAAATGTAACATCTAATAATTTATTGGTTCAAGCAGACGAAATGTTGGAAACGTCCAAAAAAAAAGAACCAGGCTTAAAAATAGTGTCAATAAGTAGTGGCAATAATGTCATAGTTGGAATTAGTCAATTTGACAAAGGCAGGAAAAACCCAAAAAATTCGATTGGAACAATAATTGAAAACCAGGACGACAGATATAAAGTTGGAACAAAACATGGTATTATTGACAACTTATCAGAGAGATATAATCTGCATCAGACGAAATATGTGAAACTAAAGATAACTGATGTTCCACAAACAGAAACTTCTATACAAAAATTTATCAGTTTCAACCCTGCGGGTACTGTTCAATACAAATATTCAGGGTACAAAACGTGCCACTGCACCACAGGATGCCAAAGTTTAAGATGTTCGTGTTTAAAATATAAACTTAGATGTAATTCTTCTTGTGTCTGCGTACATTGTAAAAATAATAATTTTAATAAAGCGTAACTAATTTTGAAATTTCAACATCATTCTTTGTGTATATGACTTGGCAAAGCCGAGTTTTGTTTTAAAAATACATGTAATATTTTATTAAGATTAGAAGATGATCTCGAATTATTGTATTATCATAGTAAGAACCAGTGGCGGCTTGTCCTAAAGAACTGTGGGGCTGCAGCCCTCCATGTATAAAGTATGTTTTGTTTTTTTGTTTAATTTCTATATTTGTCTTGTACAGATGTATAAATGCAATACACATTTTGATTCTTGAGTGTGTTGATGACGTTTCCATATTTTTTACATGAGAACATAGTACTGTTTTCATTTTCATTGCTGCAGTCCCTCCACTACAAATTTTCATGAGCCGCCACTAGTAAGAACTGTTTAAATGCACATATTAAATGAAAATAAATATACGATAAACTGTTAATTTTTTTTTGTACATGTTTGAATTCTTTATTTATGTATAATTTTTTTTTCTTTATAGAAATACGTTACGAAAAATATAACATTTGAAAAGACCCAAAAAAATGGCGTTTTATTAGTTAGTGATGATGGATATTGTTACATACGTCACAGATCAGCTCAGAATAAGGAAACAGAATATTGGATGTGTGAACAAAGAGGAAAATGTCATGGTCGTGGAATCACCAAAAACAACAGACGTGAATTTCGGCGATCACAAGAGCACAGTCATCTTCCTAATAAACTAATGCTTGAGATGCGCCAAATTCAAAACCAGATAAAACAAACGGCAACAAACTCTATTGGTGCTGATACTACTGCTAGCATACTACAAGCTTCGTTATTAACAGCATCTGATGCGGTAAAGGCAAGATTACCTAGAATTAACAGTTTAAAAAGAAACATACAGAGAAATAAAGCACGAATGTTGCAAATAAGGAACGTAATCAATATTTCTACAGAATATCAAAGCACAGACAGCACGGATCCAAATTAAGCAGCCGTTAGTGATAGTACGATCAGAAGAAACCGAACAGATTAATGATTTCCTTAAATATTTTATAATTAGCTCTATCAGTAGTGTATAGAAGAGGGGACAGATGAGTTAGATAGGTCCCGTCACCGACTGATGAGATGTTGAAACGCGATTTGAAACATTGAAAAATATATATTTATCATTTTAAATCAAAAAGTTTATTTGTCCAGTAAAATTTTTAAAGAATGATTAAGATTATAGTTTTGAACAATTTTCAAATGCCAATCCTTGTTTCCCACAATGAGTCGTTTACTTTTTTAGTGGAAGGAGTTGACTAGTAAAGAAATTGTGGTTTACGGTCTGAAAGTGAAAATACATACATTTAAAATGTTTTTCATTACATTATACATTAGATTGTTCAATTTTTCAATAGAAAAAAGTCATTATACAATTAACTCTTTTTTTCTAATATCTAAAAAAAGAACTGAATTTTTGTGAACCAAGTTTAGCCAAAAATGACTATGTTAAAGTAAGTTTCAGAAATTTTATTTTTTATGATAGTATGGCTCTTATTTATTGTTTATGATAATATGGCTCTTATAATATATCAATTGAAAAACACACAAAAAAATATTTGCTGCGCTAATTATAGTGTTCTGCAACTGTATGCAAAGTTTTTAAGGGCAGATAGGTCATATTATTTGAAATATTTTAAAGTAAACATACCTTAGTCCAAAGTATTAAAGTTTTCGATTTATTGATATTTTATCGATTTCTAAGAAAAAATCCTAAATCTCAAACTTCCACATTAATAATTAAAACACTTGTGATAAAGAATCTGCACTTAAATAGTGCTCGAGCCACCATTTAACCAAGAATACGATGACTCACGTTTATTGCCGATCACCATGCGCACATCAGAAATAAAATTTAAATTATTTTGAATTAAATAAATTAAACAAATAAATATTTTTTTCTTTTATTAAGTATACATCGTCATTCGATTCCTTCTTTGAGCATATTATAAGTTCATTCTATAAAGTTAATAAATAAAGATGTGTACATGTTCAAATGTTAGACTAACTGTTTATGTGGGAGTATGCAGTGCTGGCAAATTAATAATTAAGACCACTCAAATGATACATTACCAAAAATTGGGCCGTTAATAGATGATCAGACATTTACCCAAACAACACTAACACACATCACATTTTTTAGGTACACGGGGCCAGTGTTGGTCGAGTGGTTCTTATATGAATTGCGTTTTAATTGGTGACCGGATCTAAGCAGACATGATGCAAGCACACATGACCCAAGCACACATGTTTCCGAAATTTTCAAATTAATATGGAAAAAATAATGGATATCTGATATACCCCCTTTCGTCCGATCGATTTTTTTTAAAGGCTCCGACTGGGAAGGTAAAATGATCCAATTGATGCTTTTTAATTTATTTTAATCATAATATTTCGTGTTGTAGCGTTATGTTTGGTAGTGTAATTTGGGCAAAATTTGTAGTTACGTTGGCTACCTTGTTAAATGAACTGTCATTGACGTATGTGTCATTTGGCACGTGCGTTTGTGTTTTTTGTAATAGGTTAATTTGTAAAGTATTGAAAATGGAAGAAACTGATAATTCTAATATTGGTTTGATATCGTGTGTTCATTTTGTGAAACGTGGGGTAGCTAAGGCTAATCCAGAAAAGGTATAAATTTATTTTATCGCTTTTATTCATATTCATTGTTATTTACTCTGGAAACAATTTGAGTAATCAAACAAATTCTTGTATTCAAATATTATTATTAGAGTTATTTATTTATATTTGTATTTGTAACGTGATTATTTGATTGTGATTACGTGATTGTTTGATTATTTATATTTGTAACGTGAAATCCTTTTATTTGTTACTTTAATTATTGAGCATTATTAATATTTTTTTTATTGCAAAGACTCAATGAAACATTTATAAATTTTTTTTCAGGTTGAACTAACAGAACAGGAATTACAAAATATTATTCAAAAAACAGCCGAAGACTTAAGGTATGTAGCATTTGCTCATTCTCAGTAAATTATGAATTGTATTGGGTGATTTTTATATTGTTGCTTTTATTTCTCTCTAAATTATAGAATAGAAGATGAAGAATCGAATTCAGACGATAATGAAGGTGATGATAATATGAATGACACTAACGAATCTGAAACCACCCCTCAAAATCCAAACGATGAATTTAATTTTAGTAATTATGACACTGAAGAAGGTATTGTTACTTCATTTAACATTTTTTTCAAAAACTATTACCATGTTCTAAGGATTATCTTTTCAACAGTTGATCCATCCAAAGTTTTGGGAATTGGTTCTTTAGCAACATTTGCAAACGAAGGTGATTTGGAAGGAGTTAATATCAATGTAAATAACGATTTTTATCTAAATTTATCTATCTATTAAGTAATAAAATTTCGCTTGTTTTATTGTTTTTTTCGTTTTATAAGACCGAAGATCCTGATAGTGATGCAGAAGATGATATTATCAAACCTGGCGATAATCTTGTATTAGTAGGACATGTTCAAGGAGATGCTAGTGTTTTAGAAGTATATGGTGAGCATTGAACCAAATTTCTTACAGGTTTTTATTATTGTATGCTATGCTATAATTTTTGCCATATTATATTTTAGTGTATAATGAAGATGAAGGTTCATTATATGTTCATCATGATTTACTATTACCGAGTTTTCCTCTTTGCATTGAATGGTTAAATAAAGATCCATCAGATGAAGCCCTTGGTAATTTTTTAATAATTTTTAGTTTATTTATTTTTCATTGAAATTCATAATCATGAAATCTTATTTTCATTCAGGCAATTTATGTGCAATCGGTAGTATGGATCCAGTGATTCAAGTATGGGATTTAGATATAATAGACTGTTTAGAACCTGCATTCAAGCTAGGCCGTAAAAAAAATAAAAAGAAAAATATAGCTAGTATTGGTCACAAAGACGCAGTTTTAGATCTTGCATGGAATACGAACTTTGAGTAAGATTTTTTTTATTTAATCATATATAATACTTTAACGATATTCAAATTGACTTTTTTTGTATTATTTTTTAGCCACATATTAGCGAGTGGTTCAGTCGATAAAACTGTCCTCCTGTGGGATCTTGACCAAGGAGAACCTCATACAAAGTTAAAAATATTCAATGACAAAGTTCAAAGCATAAAATGGCATCCATTGGAGTCACAAAGTCTTCTATCTGGTTGTTCTGATGGATATGCAAGAGTTTCAGATTGTCGCACTGACGATGCACACAAATCTTGGTCGTTAAAAGTTGAGATTGAAAAAGTATGCTGGGATTATTTGAAGCCTTTCAACTTTGCAGTAAGTTCTTCAAACGGGCTGGTCAGTTATATAGACTGTCGTTCGGAAGAACCAATATGGAATTTGGAAGCTCACCAAGGAGAAGTTACAGGTCTGTATTTCAATTTATGAAAAAGTAACATTTTTGAATTACTTCAACAAGTCTATTTCAATCATAGGTTTATCATTGAGTCGTCAATGTCCCGGTCTCATGGTCACAGCATCAAATGAAGGCAATTTAAAAGTATGGGATATTACTTTTTCACAACCAGAATTGATTGCCGAAAAAGCTCTAGCAATTGGCGCCGTACAGTGCTTATCCTCTTGTCCTGAAAATCCATTCATCTATAGTTTGGGTGGAGATTTCAAAGCTAAAAATTTCGGTGTTTGGGATATTACTAAAATGGAAACAGGTTAGAAATTTCTAACATATTAATATATATTATACATTTTTTGATAACATTGTTTTAACGTGTTTTTATTTTTTTTAAGTTATGCAAAGATTTGGATCTAGACAGCAAGTTACAATGATGGTAGATTCGTAAAAATTTAAAAAAATATGAGAAATAAATACAACTGTTCAAAAATTATTATTCTTTTATTTGTTTAAAAAGATTCAAAAATAGAATTTGCTTACACAATTGTGCCTATATTGCAGCTATGAAATAAATTCTAAAAAAATATAATTTCGTGAACAAAACGAAATGTTATTTATGCAGATATAAAATATTGTACGGAAAATAAATGCGTGACATAAAAGCGAAAATAACTGTTACATATTAAACATTATGCAAATATACCCTTGGGGTGCACCATCAATACTGACTAAATTTTTTATATATTGTTTGTATTGCTATAAGGCAAAAATAAAATACTCAAACAATGTACAGAAAGACTATGTCTTTAGAATTTATTATTCTGGAACTGAAATAATGGCATCGTTGAAAGCCTTTGCAGTATATTTAACATTATTCGTGTTTATTCCGCACATGCTAATTCTGCCCGTTTTCAACATGTAAATGTGATGCTTTGCAGCTAAATAAGCCACCTGTTTCTCTGTCAATCCAGTATAAGAGAACATACCTATTTGAGTGATAATATGTTCCCATGTTCCAGGTGTTTTCAGTCTATAATAAATAAAAAGATATCAAAATGATAATATTTTAATATTATTTCTATACAATAGTTAAACGACTTACGCAACAAGTTCATCGTATAGTGCTTTTCTCATATTAATGATACGAGAAGACATGGTTTTAATACATTCTTTCCTAAATTTAAAATAACCATTGAAATTTAATATAAAATAACAATACTAATAAAATTTGTTGAAATTTTACAAACCATTCGTTGAAAAGTGCATCGTCTCTTAAAACTGTATTGACGATTTTTGCACCATGAGTCGGAGGATTTGAATACATTCCTCTAACGTTAATAGTAAACTGGGATTTCACTCTACCTACAAGATCTGCATTGTTTAAAACGACTGTGAGATTTCCCACACGTTCACCTGTTTGAAAATATTCCTTTAATACCGACTGAATTACATACAAATAAAATGTTTCATACTTATATATTAATTATTACATACCATAAAGACCAAAATTTTTAGCAAAAGACTGGGCACAAAGGAATTCAAATCCTTGCTTGTCAAAAAGACGCACAGCCCAACTATCTCTTTCAAGATCTCCCGAAGCAAAACCTTGATATGCACTATCGAAAAACGTAAATAGATTTTTGGCCTGAAATAATGCACGGTTTATAAAACACTCAAAAACGTTAAGTGAATAATAAAATTAGCAGGCAATTAACCTTTACGACTTGTGCAATTTTCTCCCATTGTTCCCTGGTGGGGTCACAACCGGTAGGATTATGAGCGCACGCATGTAAAATTACCACAGCACCAGCAGGGGCGGCTTGCAAGTCTTCTAACATTCCGTCTAAATCGATTCCTCTTTTTTCTGCATTCCAATATCTATATGTACGAGGCTCGGTGAAGCCAGAGTTTAAAAATACCAAAAGATGGTTCTCTAGATAAATAAAATCATAATGAAATCAAATTATAATTTAAAGAAATTGATAAAAAGTTCTCTATTTACCCCATGTAGGTTGTGGATAGTAAAAAATAGTTTTTTTCATTTGCTGAGCTAAAAATGTTGCGCCGTTCCTCAAAGCACCAGTTCCGGATAAAGAATGAACTCCAAATGCCTATAAAAGTTTTATATTAAATTTTCGATTAAAATTCCTATCATACATTTTTAAAAATATTTTACTCTATTTTCTTTTAAAGACTGGCTATCGGCACCTAATAACATCGTTGTGGCAGCCGTTGAAAATGGTTCAAATCCTGAAAAAAATATACTTTTTTCATGTCATATTTTCGTTTCAATTAAATCTTGAAAATTCTACCTAATATAGGAAGATATTCATGGTTCAAAGTCGTGTCTTCGGCCATCATCTTTTCCACTTTACGCACAACGGGAAGAACCCACGGTTTTCCATCGTTGTCTCTGTATACTGTAATACATACAAATAAGGATTTTTACATATTATACATTCAATTTGAATAAAATACCGATCGATCATATAGATAATTTATAGGTTGAGATAATAAATGACATTATGAACGGCGATTTAATTCTATTACACTGATAAAAGTCATACTCAAGATAAAATACCACAAATAGAAATTTGATTCTTACTATTATTGAAAAATAACAATAATGAAAGGTTACGTTTTAAAAATTCGGTTCATATGACCTGGAACAGAAGATAATAATAGTTTTGAATGTTGAAATAAATCAAAGATTATAGCAAGAGTTTTGTTTTATGTTAGAAATTGTTTTTGTTTTATTGCTAGGCCGTTTTTTTGTGTTATCAATTTGATACACACGAAAAACATTGGTTTGCCATAATCTTTTAACATTCATAAAAAACTATGAAATATAATTGGAAAATAAAACTATATTTCACAATGAAAACATCTTGAACATAAAAAATGTACAGGAAAATATGTGATATTTTCATAGAAATAAATACTTAAAAAATTATCACATTAATCGTTGATTTATATTTATAAATTGAAAAATCTAGATAACTATCCAATTGGAAAAATCTAAGCAAATTCATATTGACCCAAATAGAATTTGTACAGAAACAAAAAATTAACGGCTCCTATTTAAATGGTCAGAATTTAAATACAATTTCGGTCAGAATTTTTATCCCATTTATTTGGTCAGAATTTTAATCAAAAAGGTCAGAATAAATATTGAATGGTTAGAATTATAACTGGGTTCATTAGAATGTATATTTAATGGTCAGAATAATATTAAAAACTCTACACTAACCTAACCTATTCTGACCGTTATGTTATTTTTAAAATCTGACAATTTATCATTTTATCCTGCCGATTCAAAATTTTCTTCGGACCGTTTTTGATTTAAATTCTGACCAAAATACTTTGACCGAACATTCTGACCGTTTTTGATCACAATTCTGACCAAAACATGATTAAAATTCCGACCAAAATACTTTGACCGAACATTCTGATCGTTTTTGATTACAATTCTGACCAAAACATGATTAAAATTCTGACCAAAATACTTTGACCGAACATTCTGACCGTTTTTGATTACAATTCTGACCAAAACATGATTAACATTCTGACCATTTAATTTTTTGCCAAACTTAACCAAACTGCCCAAGTTATAAAAACTTTTCACAATACAATGAAAAATTGAAACAAGTCAACGTGAAAACTTGATACAAAAAAATTCGTTTAGCTTTCCAATCGGAAAAAAAGTATCGGGTTTTGCGCAAATAGCATTTTAGCAAACGCCAACGTTGTTTTTCGTAACAGTTTTTTGGCATTGAAAGTTTCGAGGACTGACCGCCAGCTCCTAGGTTAACTTTTTCAGGGAACGGATCGTCGTTGAAGGATTTCATGAGCGCGAACACCTCGACGGGAGGGGCTTGCTCGACGCAGCTGAAACAGGAATCCATGGCTGAACACGCGACTGAACCAACCAGCGAACGTTTCACGACTGACCTTCCGAGGTCATACTGGTTACCGCTATTGGGCTGACCATGCGTCCCGTTTTCGCCGGGACAGTCCCGTTTTTGTCGTGTCTTGCGTTCTTCTAGTCGTTTTCGAAAAGTTGTTTGATTTGTCCCATTTTTTCGGTTTATGTATATATTTAACTAGCGCAGTGGTTGACAAACGGGTAATTGAACTGCCCACTACGACGCTTTGAGTTGCCTACAAACAAAATATGATATTTAAAATCAAAATGAAATATCATATTTTCTTGGTGGGCAACTCAAAACGTCGTAGTGGGCAGTTCAATTACCTGCGGGTAGTAGGTTACCGACCACTGAACTAGCGGTAGTACCCGGCGTTGCTTGGGACTCGGCGTTTTAAATCAAATTATTTTTTATATGGTGATCGGTCAAACGATATATGAGGGGAATTTTTTTTTGCGGACTGTCCCGTTTTGGGTGCTGGGAAATATGGTTACCCTACTGCTATTTAATACTCTTCTCATAGTATTATACTCCTTGTTGCAGGGTTATTTAATGTTCATATTTGAATGTTAACTCTTTATTTATTTGAAAGTGTACACGATTTTGTATCTTAAAAATTTTTCTCAGTAAGGTTTTAATAGCGTCACTTAAATATTGGTACTTATTGTGAAAATTTGCTTTTCCTCTGTTAAATTATTTGGCATAGAAACGTTTTTTTACAATAATAGTCTCTACGATTTAAAATTTTCGAAATTATATTATGGCAGCCGAGCATCACGAATATACTTACATATTCTTTATTGAAACAAGTTTCCAAGTTTACACAATTGGTATGGGGATCCTGACTCCCCCCTAAATTTTTAAGTACAATTTTTTTGTTAAAAAAGTAGTTTCTTGAAGTCTTCCCTGCAAACTCCTTCATTTTCAACTAATTATCAGTTCCAAATTACACCGATAAATGCTTTGATATAATTTCAACAGCTTCTACAAAAATTTATATTTAAAAATTTCTTAAATTTTTGTTAAAGAACTCACCCCTCTTTTCTATAAATTTGTAAGATTCGTTAAACAAGATTTCGTTTTACACATCGATCCAAAAGAATCTATAGCGAGATACCTGTATATCATATTATGTGATATACCGTGTTTCCTTGAAAATATGACCTAGGGCAGTTTTTGAATGTAAAATTAATATAAGACCGGGTCTTATTTTCAGAGAAACACAGTAGTATAAATAATTCTTTGAACGTCTTAAACATACACATAAAAAGGTCAAATACACATCTCATTTGAGGCAAGTAGTTTTAAAATAAAAATAAAATACTGTTAAAAATTGACTTTATTCAATATGAAAATATTACATGTCGTCTCAAAATCTTAGAAGAATAAGATAACGAAAAATATACATTTGAATATGCAATAATAGCTAATAATAAATACAATTCCAATTTATTGTACACGTTTTATTTATAACAAAATTTATTGAGAAAATTAGAGGCTGAGGCACTGTAAAGTCAGTCTACGAAAACAATACGAAGGTATAAAATCATGATTGAGTTTATCGATAATAATTCCGATGTGAATCTTGACGATCGTGGCGTCTATCGTCGTATCGATTACTTTGTCTATCGTCGTACCGATTACTTTGTCTATCGCCGTAGCGATTGTTCTGTCTATTATCATAATGACTATTTTGTCTATCGTCATGATAATTATTACGCCTCTTGTTTGGATAATTGTAGTTGTCGCCACGTCTACGACGATTATTGTTGAAAGACCGCTCCCAAGGATCCATGATCGGAGGGATCAGTTCACTATTATTGAAAACTTTCATAAAGTCCTCATCTTTCTCGGTGAATCTATCACAAAATTGTGCTTCTAGTTTTTCAATAAAATCTTTTTGAGCGTCATTAAGTTCATCGCTGTCGTTAAACAAATCTTCCATTATCTCACTCATTTTGAATCTCAAAAAGGTAAAAAAAAAAACAACTTATTCAATCAACTTCGATAAATATTTGGAAGCACCATAAGCGACTGAAGTACTAGAAAAGAAAATTGGAATGAAACACATTTGATAAATTAAATATATAATATTCAACCGTGGCCGACTTACATTTTTCGCCTATCACGTTATCGACGATCAAAGCGTAAAATCCGTCTTTAGAGGGCTTCGAACGATCCGTAGTGGCCGTCAGAGATGGTTCGAAAAGCCAACCGAGATGCGTAGAGCAATGGGGGCACACGCAAAACTTCCACAAGAATCCAGGAAACCAAGAATCCGCTCGTACCCACTAATTTAATAAAATAATATTAATAACCTTTCAACGAGAGTTATAAAAATGAAAAACTCACGTCTCCGACTCCGGAACACAAGGTTTTAGCGCTAGTAACAATTTTGAAGTGGATCCCTATTGGATTGACGAGGGTCTGTATGTCGACTCCAGATTTTCCAAATAAAGTGATATTAGAATAAACTGTAGATGTAGGACTCGAATGATTTTCGAGATAGTGGGAATCTGCTATGTTGCTTCCGCACTGTCGACAAAGTATATACTCTGAAAAAAAATAAAACGTGTTCTGGATTAAAATAGAATACAAAACGTGGTTATGTGGGTTTTCATGAATATTCGCTATGTTTTTACACGCAGAGATTATTTCATAACTCTGAAATTAGGCTATTCGTTATTCGAAATTTTACATAATCGTTAATTCTATGAGCAAAGTCTATAAACGAAACTCTGAAAAAAAAAAAATCTCTGCATGTAAAAACGATGTGGGGGACAAACTATGGGAGGTAATTTTCAGGGATGTACATTTTTTGTATGAATTTTCTGGTAGTAAAAACTTGCAACTTACTAATATGGTTTGTTAAATTAAGAAACCCAAATAGTGATAATTCTAATTCTAGTGATAATCTAAAATTAAAAAGTTTATATTGATTGCAATTTGTTATGTAGATAAAAATTAAGGCCATATTAGGGCCTAGTCCTTAAATTTTAAAAATTATTACATATTATACTTAATTATAGGAATTATGTCAAGATGTATTACATGATCGTGAATACATTCTTAGAATGCATTGAATTCATTATACGTACACATGCTTTAAATAGAAAACAACATATTCGTATCGGATATTGCAAAAATGTATTTGACGTCTTTACTGACAAACACCTTTCAATCTCAATAAATAGTTGGCAGATGGTTTGGTATAACATAAACGAAGGACAAATTCCACAAATGTCCCTCATCAATGTTTGTTTATATATATATTTGTTTGATGGCGTTTCACTCCAACACCGTTTGACCGATCGTTATGAAAATTGGCATGTATATGTATTTTTTGTCGAGGTTTTCGTATCATTAAAACAAACAAAAAATTCAGTACGAAAAGTCGAAGATCAGTCGTTTGTTGAATTTAGTTGCCATGGTTACGCAATGTATTGAATCATCAAGCTGTCATAATACAGACTGGCAGGACAAAGTTTGCCGGGTTCAGCTAGTGCTTTATAATAGGCTACTATTTAAATACGATTTTGGTCAGAATAAATATTGAACGGTCAGGGATTTTAACTGGGTTTGTCAGAATTCATATTGAATGGTCAGAATAATATTAAGAACCCTGACCTACCCTAGTCTATTCTGTCCGTTATTAAATTCTGACCAAAACATGATTATAATTCTGACCATTAAATTTTTTCGAAATTTTGAACGGATTGCGTTGTAGGGTCGCACGCGGTACTGTCGTGCGTGTCAGTGCCATGTGTGTAATTGTCATTCGGGATCATCCCCTATCCCCTATATATAATAGCGGATTTTTGTGTCTGTCCGTGTATCTGTCTGTGTCGATGACGCTCGCGACTTTTTTTGTTTTTTTCGATGAACAAATGAACTGGTTTTATTAATCAAATATTAAATATTCAAATCGGGTACACATTTCGAGTTCACACAATCGGGTTTTCACATTTTATCGTTTTCCGTTTCTTAACAAAACCACAGCCGACGTTATTAACGTCGGGCTCGTATACTAGTTGACATATATGCGAGTATGATGACGACAACCTTGCAACGCGTCAGCCGGGGACTCGTAGGCCTCCTCCGAAGAATCGCGAGGATCGGAAGAATCGTACGATGGGGGCGATGGGGGCGCAGGGGGCGCAGGGGACTCTCCGGAGGCTCCGACGAAGGTCAGCGTCAACGCGAACAGGACGCACAGGTGCGACAGATGCGCGCTCCCCTGCGCAGTGGTGCCACTACTCAGATCGACCATCGCGCGCGACAGCAGGGTGCACACTACACCGGACGGCGTCGAAGAGTTCGCCAACTCGGGTGCCTCTTATCGGAATCGTACACGTAATCGTAGGGAGATTGCGCGTTTCGGTTCGATCTTCGGTTGGAAACTTACGTTGTCGGAAAACGCGTTTAGTCAATTTGGAAATGATGTATTTTTTTCAATTGTGTTTTCAATCAATAACGATAACGTCCTATAACGTCCCCTCCTATAATGTGTTTTTTTTTAAATGCATTTAAATTCAATTTTTTTAAATTTGTTTCAAATGGACATATTTGAAACAAGAAAATGAATACGTAAAAATTTCCGAAAAAAATGAAAATATTTCATAGGCAGTGAGTGACTTTTGCCAAATGAACAAGTTCGTGTATAAAAATATGATGGTTTCCAGACGCTTACCCGAACAACAATAGAACATACAAAAATTATTGTACGGTAATCCCCCCTATAACGTCAAGATAAGTTCGATGTCATAGGTGGGAATTTAGGAAATCAATAAATGATACATTTTCGTTTTTGTTTTTTTTTTTTTTATATTTTTACGAGCTGTCTAATTTATTTTTCAAATACATTTTAAAAAAATAGAATTAAAATGCATTTGAAAAAAAATTAAAAATTAGATTTTAAATGCATTTGAAAAAAATGACGTCATAGAGGGAGTCGTCACAGACGTCATAGGCGGGGGACATTACTATATTCTGAATTTGATCTCCAAATATGAACTTGAACAAAATAAATTGTTAATGGTCGACAAAACGATTGTCAAAAGTATTTTCTCTCCGGCGCCGGTGGCGGTGGTATACTTCAGCTACGATAAAAAAAAAACGGCTTCGCCTATTGGCGTCCGAGTATTCGCAAATAACGTTGTTCAAGCGTTTTAACATTCTCACAAATATTATTTAAAGCCCTCTTCATTCATAATGTCTGACGAGGAACAGTCTCTTCCCGCCGGTTGGGAGAAACGTCTCAGTCGATCTACTGGTATTCGACGGCTAATGCAACTTTCCTCGTTTGACATAACACTTCTCAGCATATTTGACATAAACGCTCGTTTTTCCAGGACAACATTACTACTTAAACGTTTACACTAAAGAGTCCCAATGGGACAGGCCGGAGAAGCCTGCGGAGCCTTCTTCGGCCACCGGTCCCGGACAAGTCCAATGTAGTCATCTTCTGGTCAAACACGAAGGCTCCCGTCGTCCTTCCTCGTGGCGAGAAGAAAACATCACGCGCTCCAAAAAGGAAGCTCTAGAATTGCTTAAAGGTTCCTTCGCTTTCATAAAAACTTTGCTTTCGGTTCGACTTACCGTGCTATAAGCCCTACTGTGATTTTTTTCAATCCTATCCCGTAAATAAGCTCTACCCTGAAAATAAGACTTAGTAAGAAAATGTTCGACAATGTGGTTATCACAGTAGTTCTGAATCGGTGTTCCATACGTAAAATTAAGATTTTGTACGAATATATATTTTTTAATTTTATTTCTTTGACTATCATCATCATCATCATTGTCGACCCTTTTTTGTGCCCACTGCAGGACAAGGTCTCCCCATCAAATACTGATAAAATTTAATTGTTAAAATTTTCATAAAATTTATCTGTATAAATAAAAATGAATCCCCATTTGGTAATGTGCTAAAACTCGAAAACGGCTCGACCGATTTGGATATTTATTTTTTTATTTTGTTCACTTTAACAGGTGGCTTAAAAGGAAAAATAATAGGGAAATTCTTAAAGAAAAACTAAAAAATAATATAAGTAATTTTGTATGGAAAAGTACACCGCCACGCTGTGTATTGATTGTGGTGTGTGCAGAACGCGTGTTCATTGTGATTTTTTCACTAATTAAAACTTTGTATTTTATTAAAAAAAAAATGTTTGAAATATTTATTTATGAGCAAACCATTGTTGAATGAGATATCACATGTACTACAAGGAGTGCAAATTGTCGTATACACAAACTTTTTTCCCAAAAATAAGCCCTAGCACGATTTCTAAGTACAAAATTAATATAAGACCGGGTCTTATTTTCGGGAGAACACAATACTTACTTTGGAACGTTTCAGGTTACCGCGAAGACATAGTATCTGGCAAATCTACGTTCGCCGAGTTAGCTCAGAAGTATTCGGATTGTTCGTCGGCGAAGAAAGGGGGCGACCTCGGCCCGTTCGCCAGAGGCGCTATGCAACGGCCTTTCGAAGAAGCGGCTTTCGCGCTGAAAGTCGGAGAGCTCAGCATGCCCGTAGATACCGATTCTGGCGTCCACATCATCCTCCGAACGGCATAATTCTTTCGATGCGGATTCATCATTTTATTGCTTTAAGATTCAATTTCAAAAATTTAAGCACCATAGTTACGAGCAGTAGAAATTGTCACAACCGTATTGTAAAATTTTTTAAAACGTTCTGTACTTTGTTTTCATATTTCTCATATTTAATGTTTGGATCTTATTTTTTTCGTATTGCTGTCTAATTTGCGATTAAGATTAAATTTATTTATTTATACCAATAGAATGATCGATAATGCTGCAGTGATTTTTCAATTGGAAATTATATCATGAACTTCTTCTGAAATCTAATTGTGCGTTTTGTTATTTGATTATTATCAAATTTTTGTTTTTGTATATCTATTATATTAGATAAGCCTGAACCTTTTAAGATGTTAATCTCGATTCTGATGATTAAAAAGTAGTATATGGTCGTTCAGTATCATCGATATAAATAGACGTTGTAAAATAAATAATTCGTTTAATTGGTAATGTATATTTAAAATCAAAATGCATTTAATCTGTATATTCTTATTAAATTAAATGTTATGCAAAAATACTCACATACCTAAATTCGTACCCATATTCTGTCTGCTTCCGATTGTAAATAATGTTTTATCTAAACCACTAGATATTGTAAATTCACATGTAGCAGTTTTGTATAGTGATAAAAATGCAAGTACATGGCGAAAAATATTTATTTCCTTAATTTTTCTTGTGTTATATTTATGATGCAATCTTTCATATCGTTTTAGATTATGTGATTAACTTTTAAGCTTTAATAAAATATTGTCAAACAATGTAGATTTTATTTTATTTCATCACAAAATTTATAGAGCGTTTATCATAAGAAGCTTCTCCAATATCGTCAAAATTTCGAAAAGTCTTATTGCAACAGCAAAGTACTGAATCGAACTTGCTATAATATATGTTCCAAGTTGAAGTCCAGTCACGTTAATTTGCAAATTGCCACATGTTGCTTATTGTTAGCTTCATTAACAACTGATGTATTCAGTGGAGCTAAAGCGTAGTCTTTATTTTTAAATATACCATAACTGTCTATTACCGCAAAGTGATCAGATCTGTTAATGTTCAATTAAAATAAAATAATCCAGTCTTTATTTTCAAACATACCATAACCGACTATTAAAATAAAGCAATTCAATATGTTAATGTTCAATTCAAATAAAATAATACACAATTTACTTATAAATATATTTATTTATGTGCGTAAATTTCTTAAATAATAAATAAAAAGTGTAAAAAGATGCAAAAAAAATGTCGATGTTTCATTACACATCGATATGCAGTCTTAAGCATAAGTTTACTTTGTAACAAATTTAGTGCACAATATATATCGGGTAATATACATGTACGTAAATATTATTCTTGAACCAAAACTTCGTAGTCTCCAAAAGCCAATTCTTCTCCTCCGTATGGAATATAGCAAGTGCCATGAGATGGCTGAACTTTACCGATAGTTACTGTATCGTTGTGTTGCACACGTCCAACGAACAAAGGTTCTCCATCTTCAGTTTCGCCACCGGGCAAAGCGTTGTCTGGGACAGCAGCACCACTAGTTGGCACCCAACGAACGGCACATCCACAAAGAACCTATAGAATTTTCGTTATGTTAAATAATCTAAACTTATTAGTATTAAAAAGTCACCAAATTTCTTCAGTTGGTTAATTTTACCTCATAGTCTGGTTTTCCATGTTCGCCACCTCCCCAAGCAACGTAGCATACACCATGAGAAGCTACAACTTTTCCAGGAATTAAAGCTCCTTCATGTTGTGCCCTTCCAATGAAGAGAGATTCACCATCTTGTCCGCCAGCTACAGCGTTTGAGGGAATTTGAGTACCCGATACAGGAACCCAGCAGCTCGGATCGAAAGACATAACTGGGCATGATGCAACTTGAGCAGCAGGTGGTGCTGAAAACAATTTATTTTTGAATGAATTATCTTAAAATCAATTTCAATCGATTTTTTTCCCACATAGAGTTTCATGCAAAGATTTGTACAAGTTCGGAATGGAAACCATATATAAATAATAAAAGTTTATCGAATTTCTAAATTTTGTCATGCGATCACCATTAAAGATTTTCATGTCCAAAAATAATTTGTATAGTAAATTTAAGATGAAAAATATGAAATTGTTCATATTTGAAACTTGAAAGTAATATTATTTATATGAAATGAAAAATTCGAAACACCACTGCCAATAATTGTATTTTTCATATTGATCACCATAAATTTTTACAATAATAATAGTTAATTTAACACCCATACAAAACAAACATCCAGTCAAACCTGATCTCTTTACAATTCCAGTATTTTCACCGACACAAAGTTTCCAATTTCCTGTAGCACCCCAAGCTGTTCGAACACCAAAGTAATTGATAGGGAATGGATTTTCGTCAGTCCACTCCATAACTACTGGACCAGCTCCAGCTCCTTCTCTCACGATTACTCTGCCAGATCTCCATTGTATCAAAAACTTTCTGTATTCCCCCGGGTGCACAATATTTTCTGTGCTCACGTTTACCTTAACATAATAATTGTCTCGGTGTTTTACACGAATATGATTATGATTGCCATAAAAATCATGTTAAAAATGTACTTTTGCACATCAGTACCTTGTCAGGTTTTTGACGACTATATCTGATGACGGAATTTTTATTGCCCCAACCCCCAATTATAATTTCATACATCGGATCAGATTCCATACTATCGGTAGTCAAAGCAATATGACAATTGGAAGGACCCTTAAACTCAAAATCAAGCTCTCCAGATACGATAGGACGGAATGCATATGTAAGATTATCTTCAGTGGTGATCTGATCAGAATGGCCTAAACATCGAATTTTGAAAAAGTTATATCCGAATATTTGTATTACATAATTGTTTTAGTTTTCTTTCTTAACATTTTATGGGAAAATACTGAAACGACTATAGTTACCTTCAATTATCCATGTTCCAGTGGCACCCCATCCTGTGCAAACACCAACGTGTTGGATGTTGAAGGGTTGTGGATTTTCCCACGAGATGAAAGGATTGCCTTCGCCTTCCCTTCCAACACTAACCTCGCCACAGGTCCAACGAATCCAGAATCCACGAAACTCGTCAGCGTTCAAAATATTCGGAGTTTCTTCTTCAACTTTATCTGGTTTCTGGCGGTTATATCTGATTACACTTTTCGTATTGCCCCAACCACCAATGAACACCTAAACCGCATTGAAAATATAAATTTTGCGAAGGGAAAGTAATATATCTGGCATCAATAAATCAAACAAGTCTTAAATCAATTACCTCGATCATTGGATCTGATTCAGCAGGTCCAGTTGTTAATGCAATGTGAGCGTCATTTGGTGCTTTGACTTTGATATTCACAATGCCGCTGGCAATTGGATAAAAAGTGTATTGAAGATTGTCTTCGGTGAACAAATCTAAATAAAAATTTAATGCAAGTTGAAATATTATAAAATAATAGAGTGATATATAAATTAAATATTACTACACTTAACAAAAAAATCTGATTTTCTTTACAAACTAAAATTTCTTGTTAAGCTATAAAGTTATAGTTTAAAAGTCTTTTTATCATAAATCATATAAACCTGCATTCTTATGAAACCATGCATATTGATTGAAAGAAAGTATAATATAAAAAATGTATTTAAGAATATCTTATTGTTTCATTCTAACAAGTCTCGGCTCAAAGTAAAAAAAAAAAAACAAGATAAACTTATAGAAAATGACCTATGATCAAGTGAAATTATTAAAATGCAAAAAAATAATGAATCACCTAAAATAGAAACCGTTTCTATTACTCATCAATTCGTCAAAAAAATAAAACGCAAATGAATGGTTGGTTACACATGGTCTTGACTCCTATGGAGTTGACCCATGATGTCATCGACTGTAATAGAAGCCATGGCTCTAAACCAGCGTATCTCAAACATCGAGGAATTATAATCGAAAAATTCCGCAGAATGGCAATTTCGAAACTATCGATCGTGTTTTCGAAAAGACGCTATGGCGCCAGTTAGTCGCTTCTGAGATTTTTATGTCTGTTGCGCAATAATGTGGGTCATCTACCTCATATCGATTTTGGAACGTGGGATAAAAGACCTTGGCCTTGATTTCGGATGAAAAGGTATACCCTCGACAGTGGGTACCACGTCGACGATGGATTTTTTACTCAAAACAAGCGCGAGTAAATATTGATAGTAGTGTAGTAATGAGAAATGTACATGGAGTTGGTGATGTTTATGACTGTGTCAACAAAAAATATATTAGTATATGCCGTTAATGGCTTTTTTTTTAAGTTTTCATGTATGTGCGAAATTCGATGTTTTCAGTGTCGGTTGGTGACAATAATCAAATTGATCTGTTAAAAAAAATCGTTAAGAAAGTTTGGAATGCTGCAATGTACTTTAACATCTTGAAATAAATTCGAGTGATGTAGAACCTATTATTACTCTCTTTGCGTGGGTTAGCTCCATGACAAATGATGGTACAATGCATACTCAGAACGATGTATGTATAAAAAAAGTAAATTCCTGTCTCGAATTATTTCGTAATTGACGTTATCGTAGAAAATAAATTATTCTGAAAACATCATGTATGTATATGAATTCTCAAAAGAAAATCCATACTTACTATTTAATTAATTTTCATGTTTTACATAAGTAAACATAAGTAAATACATTACATACATAAGTAAATCGATTAACGAAGTACCGGGCATTTGTCCAATCGTCACAGATCAAAATAAATTAATTTAGACGAAAAAAAAAACTCACGAAACTGTTGAATTTTCCATCTGAAAAAATCTGAAAATTTTCTTTTGTCATTCTGCTCAAAGATCCGTTTAGGTGAAACAATAAAAATTACCATTTCTATCTTTCCGAGACCGCAATTTGCATATTTTTTTATTACAAACGCCAAAAATTCGGACAACGGAATGTGGGTAGACGTGTGCGGCGGAGCGAATCGATCGTTGCGCAACGGGCGCGTACAAACTTTTTCGACCAAAAACTGGCCAAATTCAAAACCACTCGTCCAAAGGTATTTCTAGAAGCCAGACCACGCCTATGAAGACCGGCCGGCAACGAACCGGACAAACTCCGGGCGAAAAGCTCGCGGAAAGCGCGGAAAAGCTCGGCGAGCCGACGGAAAACTCACCGACTCTCGACATGTTTGCTATGTGTCTTCGGTTCTTTTCGCTTGTTGTTCTGTCGACGGTTGGGTCGTGACGCAGCAGACGTTCCTCCTCGGAAGACGGTGAAGAACGACTGTTTTGCAGCCGGCCTCGGCCAGTTGTTATACGAAGCGTCGCAGTACGGGCCAGAAGCAGGGCTGTCCAAACTGGTCCGGTTGCCGATGCCGAATGCTAAGGTGACCATTCGTACTGGTTTTACCAGTGCAGTACTGGTTTTTTGGGTATTGGTCCTGGTCAGTTGTAAAATAAAACCAATACAGATTTACCCATATATAAGTGAATATGCTGGCGTAGCGAGAGTATTTAGAGCCTAGGGTAAAACACAATTTTCGTGTCTCGGGGGGGGGGGGGGGGGGGGGGGGGGGGGGGGGGGGGGGGGGGGGGGGGG
>JAOXNN020000027.1:4032444-4048986 GCA_028571205.2 Hydropsyche betteni | reverse complement strand
ATAATACACATACTATAAATACTGTAAATATTTTTTATAGCTGAAAATATACTACATTGTAAAAAAATTTGCTATTAGTTACAAATGGATTAAAAAAAAACGTATCAGAATGAAGAAAATACCTTAAATTTTCATTGAATGATATTTTGCAAGCATTTTTATGAAAAACTTTTTATTTTAACCATGCATTTGTCAATATAATATCAAATATACTTTATTCGTTTGAAATTCCATGAACTTCAACAATAGTTTTAGGGTGTAAAACACTCAACTGATTGTTCATAGTGTAAGTTTTCTGCGTAATATTTTCAATGGAATGTGATTTCTTTTTATTATTTTTGTTACGAGATTTAGATTTGGGATTCTTTCTATTAGTACTAGGATCATCTATTAAGTTTCTATTCTTAATATTCAAAATCCTATCATGAAGTATATTTTCATTTTCATTTTGGTCACCGTTTATACTCCTTTCCTTGTTAAGTCTCTCACGTCGTCTTTCTTTCTGCCTTTGCATTGCCATTTCTTTCTTTCTCATTCTCTCCAGTCGTTTTAGGTGTTTTTCCACTTGAGCCTCAGATAAACCTGTTCTTCCAGATTTAAGTGCTTTTACATTATGTTTATAAGCAGATTCTGGGTTTTCTTTATTTTCCTTATATCCACGGAAAGGTTTTTTCCTTTTCATATTGGGTCCATTTGGATCTTTATTGTAACTTGGACGATAGGAAAATGCATTATTATCAGTAATATTCGGTCTTCTCCTCAAATTCCCTGCTATATAGTATTTTGGATTATTATTGACCGTTGGTCTAGTTCTATTATTATTATTTCTGTATTTATTTCTTTGTTGCGGAACAGGTATAGCATTACTATCAAAATCAATTCTATTTCGGAAATCGGGTCTTATTTCATTATCTTCCTGTTTGTTATACAAATCATTGGTAGTCACACTAGGAACTTGAATTTCATTAGGCTTATGACCATTACCGTTGGGATTCCATTTTTGTCTTAATCGGTTGCGCTCTGTTTTGTGCACTTTACGGATTTTGACTTGACATATGTAATAGTTTTTCTCAATACAGTTGATTGGATCCCATCTTAATTAATCAAAATTATAGAGTTATTATCAATTAACATTGTAAAATAAATATGTTATATTTAAAACACAATAAATCAACAAATAGAATCATTAATTATTTTGGTAACTAAGAATTTTTAATACCTATATTCAATTTCTGGTACCATTGCTATGCAATGCCATTTAAGTTGTTCTGGTTGTAAGCGTCGCATTCTTGCAAATGATTGGTAATTCATTGCACGCATTTCTCCTCCCCATTTCCAAGCATGATCTTCATGATCGTATGTGCCTCCAATCCAGCGTTTTTGTTTTTCTTAAAATATTTCAAATACACAAAATTCATAATAAATATTAAACAAATTATGATTTTGAAAATTATTGATGAAACATACCAATTCCTGATTCATTAAGATAATCTCTTAAGCGTTTATCTTCCCATCGTTCAGGAGCTGTTAGATGACTTTCACGGTCCTGGAAATTTACCATTTTTAATAAATAATAATGTGATTTACAAGTCGATTTCGCCTTTAAATTAAAAAAAATATTAAGAATTTGTATTGTATTGAAAAAAAACATCAGTTCAAATACAAAATCTATTTTGTTGTTAATTTATAATTTTTTTCATATAGGGGAGACTTTCTAATTTCGTGATACTAAGCGCTTGTTTGTCATTCGTTATTTTGTATTCTATAGTAAAATAATTAAAACAAAGCTTACAATCATAAAGCATCAACCTTCTTTTTCATTGAACCATTATTTAGATTTTGTAATTCATTATCAATTTTGTGTGACATCTCAAATGATCGAATCTGAGACGTCTAATTCAGTGATATATTGGCTAATTTAATATATTAGCAATAGTACATATTCTCAATTTTGAGAAAAGCTTCGTAATATTATTTTTTTGATAATAAAAAGTATAGCATTTAAATGTTACAGGAGATATATTATACCATTAACAATATTTTTCCAAAATAACTGGTGATTTAATTTAAATACTTTTTGCAGTTTCATAAAAAGCAATGGAAAAAAAACTATTTTTATTAATAAAAATAATTTTAATAATAAATATTTTCATCAATACTGACTACTAGATGTCTGCGCAAGAATTGTTTTTAATTTATCATAAAACAAAGTTGTTAACTTAATATAAAATGCTTAAAATAATGCTCAGATTCTTAAGGCTATCATACTTATCTCTGTAAATACTTTAATAAAAAAAAATATATACACTTTTACCTATGCTCCTATTCTACTTAATGACAGTAAAAAAAAATAATATAACAGTAAATATATTATTTATTAATATGACAATAAAAATAATTAATATATAAAGTTTATTAATACATTTTTAACTAATACAAAATGCTGTCATGTTGTTGCTGAAAACATTCTGTACAGAAATTACTGATTGTGAGTACTAGTCAAACATTAATATAGTGCAAGCGGCTGACTTTCCTTTGGCATTCGTCCATCCTCATTAAATCATGTATAAGCATCCAAACAATGCTGAACATTTAACTGTGGTCTGTTACACCTGACAAATTTAACCGTCTACTACAAATAAACAGAACTAAAAAAAAACCAAACAAATTTTATCTACAGAATGTTTACAGTTGATTTACCTCATCAAATGAATGATATGTAAAACTTTTTTCGATTTTTGATATTATTGAATTATTCATTAAAATTGTCATGAAATTACAGTTGATTCTAATATTATTAATTTTTCTACCATAAAATTTTAATATTGCTTTTAACCAATTGAGTACTTACTATGAAGAAATAATTTAACATATGGATATACGCAGATGTGGAACATATCAATTAACGTTTCGTTAAAGAGCATACTCGATTATAATTAGCGACGATTTTTAATTAGAATTTATGAGTGCAATAAATCGACTATGATGACATCTTCATTATTCTTCAGAAACATCACTTCCATGTTGAAAATTTTGAAAATGAATTATTCAATTTCATATTTCCGTCACATTTTTTTACTGTGGCAAATTATATATTTTTCTTCCTATCCTAAGTTCAATCCAAATGAATAATGGAAGACGTGTAGGTACTACGGATACATAAAATATTTTTATCGATTTCGCATCACGAACGAACTTCAGATATGGATTATTTAACACAATAATTGTTCGCGATGTATCATTCTTTGATTAAATTTTGTTACAAAAATGTAATATACCAAACAAAAAAAACTTTATTGTACTCTAATTGTAAAACAAATCAGATACAATTTCGTAGTTTGAAAATTTTAATATCTCAAATTAATTTTGCCACGTAAAAAAATTTGCGTCATTTAATTGTTTGATTAAAATGATGCAACGTGTTGTTTATAGTGTTAATTTTTTCCACACAATTACCACATATTGATCGACGACTGAAATCTTCACATGATTGATGCACTTAAAGAACGATATCATCAACTCTATAAACAGAACAATACATGGCACTTCAGTCATATGAATTGGAAAAAAAGGGCATGTCATTAAAAATGTTGTGCACACATATTTGCATTTAACCCATACTCGTTGCACTTTTAACAGCTCGTAAAATTTACGAAGATGCGAAGTAAGTAAGAACGCTTCTGAGAGTTGACGAGCTCTATTGTTTTCAATTTTTTTATGATGCTCGACTCTGTGTAATGTTTCGAAATAGTTCATGGTAAATTTCGAACATATGTTTATATTTAGTATCCAGTTTTATTTTAGCAATTTTTTTCATATGTGGAAGATCCAAACTGACAATATCATTATTTTATACATTCATTGGAATCATTATGCGATATTTTCTAACGTTTTTTTATGACGAATTCTTGCATTTGTAATGTACAATGAATACAGGTATCTAACGTGTAATTTCACCAATGTATTCAACACGATATTACAATCCCACAAATGGTAATCCCGGAGAAATTCCTGCTAATCACACAAGCAAAAATTCTAAAACTTTAACGAACACCCACGCGCTCTCATCGCACACATAAATCATTTCAATACAACAAGAATATAAACTACATATATTATCAGATAATGTGGACAAATCTCGAGATATGTGAATTACATTTACAAGGCAAAAACGTTTTATTGCTTTCCTGTTTGTTTGCGGCTCAACAATGAGCCCGCGGATACTTTGCGAACGCGGCAATGCGATAAAATTACAATTTGCAAAACGTGACGCAAAACGAAAGCATTGTTTTTGCTCAAAGATTTTCAAACTGTGGACCCACCCTTGTATGATTCACCATTATCTTATTCTTAATGAAAATCATGCATGATATATTCAATAAAATATTCTATGTATCATATTTATATAGATAGATTTTAGAAAGTTTAGTTTTAGGAGTTAGCAAAAAGTATGGAAATGTGTATGTAAGAAATAACTAGGAGAGATAGAAAAAGGAATTCATGAGAGGTATGATTTAAGTGATTGATATCGTTGGTCGAATCAAGTAGAAATTACAGTGGGTAAGACACGTGGCGAGTTGTGTGGAAGGAACGTAAAGTATATTATTTGAATGGTACTTGACAAATTTTTGAAAAAAAAAGAACGACCAAAGCCTAATGGATAGTGGACAAAATAAAAAAAAGATATGTGAAGTGAATTGGATGAAAGTTATTCAAGATAGACAAGGTTGGAAGATAATTGGAGAGGTCTTTATTCTGAAATACATGATGAATTTTGGCTCATGATGATGATGATGAGAGTTCAGATTCAATTTACACATTACAAAATTGAAATTATCGATGTTTACCTGGCAAGCAAAATGTGCATTTTGCCAAGAGACCGCTTCTTTAGAAAAGTAATAACAGCTCATTCCCAATCGTATGAATTCCGGAGGACACACATAGAACATTCTGTTAGAATGGACTTCGGAAGATTCAGCAGACGCTGAAACATGAAAATTCGCAAGTTTAACCGACGAAAATGCCAGCATATTATTCCACAGATAAAAATAACACTATCAATCGATAGAATGTTAAAAATATCAATAGAAAAAATCACCTTGGGCATCCGCGGAAGCAAACAGAACGACGAGCGTCATTCCTATCGAGATCCACTCGAGCGATGATTTACTGTTGAGTTTTTCAGCCATTTTTGTGGATGAGACCTGGCGCCTGGGATATTCGATTTATAATTACACCATTACTTTACAATTGGTGTGTTAAATTCTTCCGTTCCCATATCACGAAGCCCTCACTCCCACACACCATCGATGGATGTCCAATTCTCAAGAAATCTTCGATTGAATCTGAAAAAAAATAAGAATTAGATAAAAATAAAAGTTTGAGGAATGTTAGATATTGGCGACCCCATTAGTTATACAATTGATGCATTTAACGACTGCATTGTTGATATCGATTGTCTAATGTTAAATTGTAGGAGGGTTTGATTTTCAGTAATTGTGCAATTTATCGCCGAGGGTCACGAGTAATGGAAATAGAAATAGAAACGGGCATTGTGTGGCGGACATCTGTCGATTTTTGGTGCTTTTTTGCAAATTTTGCAAATTTGGATAATCGAAATAGTCGATGGCGCCATATGGTCAACTAATAAAACCGTTCCATTTAATGAGGAGTAATAAAGATTTTGCCGTGAATTTATATGTTATTCGACATTTCGTTTGAGGATATGCTAGTTTTTTTTATTAAACTAGTTTATTCATTAAACTTATTAACGTGTTTTCTTTATAGACATTAGGAATTAGGAATGTCATCGAAATCTATAAACGTCTTTTGAAGAACGAGGCAATAAAAATTTCATTCGAAAATTGACACCATCGTGGGTGTTTCGTGTAATGACCTTTTACAACTTATTTATTGATTCGAATTGACGTAGTTACTTAATAACGAAATCATCACCCGTTAAATTATTTATGATCCCGAACATTAAAGAACGAAAACACGCATTTCAAACCCCACTATAATATTTATCGCACATCCAGCCGATTCATTCATCGAACGTGCAGCTCCATACGAAACTCAAACCCAATAAATTCAATTATATTATGCAGAAACATGCAGCCCACGACACACATCGATTACACCACAATTACACCATATAAAAACCATTTAAAATATAATTGAGTGCATCACAGAGCGACAATGCTAACAATGTGTCGTTCCGCTTTAGGATAGTCGCTTTTTGAACTTGCCGATCAGTGGGACACTGTTTATTTTTTTCAAAGATCTCTATTTCGTAAAAAAAAGCGCCATTTCGAACGTGTGGGATTGGAGGCGTCGAAAAAAGACGTCTTTAGGCGCCTAAGGAATTTTTTCCAAAGCGAATCGAATAAACAGCATTAGCATATTGGCGCCGTAAATCAAGCGTCTATAAATCAAAAGTGCACGTATATTATCGCCAAAAGTGTTTGTTTGGTCGAACGGTTAATTGCGGATTAAATTGAGTGGTTTTGGATGTCGATTTTCGATTGTGATCAAGATTTCATCGAAAATATTATTCATTGCCATTATGGATTTACTTAGTGAATCAGCCTCGTATGTAATTTTTTAAATAAATAATGTTACGTAGTTGCATCAGCTTTTTTTAGATGTACAAAAAAAATATAACGAGCTGTTGAGACGTGATAATTTTAGTTCAATTTGCGAGGTCGATTTTCAAGATAACAACCGACTATTGAGTCAATTAAACACAATATTTACGGTGGCGTTTATATTGATTCATATCTTTTTTTAATACGATTTCAATTTAGAAAGTACAGACAGATCTCGATATAAATCGATAAATGTATATAAAAATAAATGGTTCAGGAATAAACGGCACCTGTCGGTAGTAAAGCTTCACTAACAACCTACGCTGAAATTTTGCAATTATTTGCATTGGAAATTTTAATACACATTCGGATCGGATCGATTCTAGTTTCCTTATACGATTTTGCGAATTCGTGGCGATTTTGAACGGCAACGAATGCGGTTTTCGTGATTCGATTCGGCTATTATTGAATCGTATCACGACTACCGTTAACGGTTTTTAAACGTGGGTCTTTCTACTTCGTGTAAACGTAACCTTATTTCACGAAATGAAAATTCTTGGAGATTCCGAGGAATCGGATGAATTTCAAAATCGTAGATCGGGTTTCGTTTCGCTTTGATCAATGGTTTTTCGTTTCGTTTTCGAGGGTTTGACTTTCAAGTCTTAATATAAAGTTGATGAAAAATGTTAATGTTTTTGGTTCAAAAATATCACTAAAATATTTTTCATGTTTTTATTAATTATTTTTTATGGTTTTGTACAAACATAAATTTGCTTAGTTAATAATAAACTTCTATCAGTGTAAAAATTTCATTGTGGTTTTCGATGGTTATAGTCGAAAATTTTTATAACTTCGTATAAATAAATAATAATTGCATAAAACAAGATATTTTTAGGTTGATATTCGCGCTTTGTTTTTACACTTTTTCGATCATTAAAAATACATATTTTCTCGGAATTATTGAAAAGAAAACAGCTTCGTTCAAAAGAGTCATATTTCCTTACAAACAAAATCGTTGGTAGAAATTTTCATGACATTCATTTAATGACTGTCAGAGATTGTTATTTTTTTTTTACTGATTGTGAATAATTTATGTGCGAAATCCTTTGAAATGGATACAATAAAACCGTTAATGGCAGAAACGCGATTTCTCTACACGGTCACTTTAAAAAAAAATGTAAAACCGCTATTGGACCGCGGACAAAGAAACCCGAAAAGCTCGAATTTCGCATGTTAGGAAATATCCATACAAAAGCGTATAAGAATAATTGCAGCTTTACAAACTAAAAAAAAAAGCCTCGAATAAGAGCAAATTTTGTACATATTCAAATGAAATAAGAAATCTATGTCTTAACATATTTTTTTTCAATACATCAAATTCATTTAAAACTTCAACCTCAATTAATAATATATTAAAAAACTTCAACGACCACACATATAAAAACTCAATGCGTGACCTTAGTTTATGCTTGATTTTAGCACACATCGCCAAAACACATAATGCAAATCATAAATGAATAAACAGATCGATCGAGCAGAATAAAAAAGTGCAGCCTTCCGAAGCCTTATCGGATTATAACTGTTATTTTTCGACACCAACGCGTCAACTTGCATCGCGATTTGTCGACTCGATACCAGTTTTGTGTTCGATGTCGATCGATTGTCACCAATGAAAAGTCGAAACTTGTTCGTTCGATATTCGTAATGATTGTCTGAAAACTAAGTGGATATCTGATGCATTTGGTGCATGGGCGTGGGAGGTGGAGAGCCCATTTTAAGAAAGTCTATTGGAACCTAATTAAATTTTGATATTATTTTTGATCAATTTATCATATTGAATATGTTATTGGTAATTGGCGTTAAGCGACTTTGATTTGAGGTTATTCGGAAGGGATGGTATCGAATCGACATCAAAATGTCGATTCTCATTAATTGGTAAATCTGATTTGACTTGAGAGGGAATGATACTTTTGATGTTTATTCCGATTTCAACAGATCAATACTAGTAGTTTATATTAACAGACGATTTCACGTCATTTCATAATGGCAGTCTGTTAATTGAAACCGAAATTAAATGAAACACTCTAAAAAGGTGTCTCTATTTCACGCTTTGCGAGTATGTACTTAATTATTTTAATATCTCGTTTTCGTGCCACGAAGAGGCTTGGCTCTAAGGACCACGAACCCGTTATTTCCGTTGAAAATTGTCCATATCGTTCTTTATCGAACGGAGTGATTGATCGTTTTTAAATATAACACGAAACCCGTCCAAGATTTACGCATCGAGCGTGTAAAAAAACCATCTACCAATGATTTATCAATATAACACTTCTTACAAATAAATTGAGCCGTTTCCGACACACGAACGCCGCGATAGAATCGAATTAATCTCTCTCAAGCATTTCACCTGGTTCTGCCCATTTCTGGCTTTATTTATTTCACTCCACTTTCCACCGGCTTTCGATCGAAAGATCCAGCTTTCGACAGCCACATATCGACTGTTTTACCATCGTTGCATCACTGGGTTTTTTTTTCGCGTGTGTACATTCAGTTTCCGATGAAAAGAAGTTTGCGGAACGAATTAGCTTGTTTGGCGTCGAGCACAAACGTGCTGTTTGCTCCGAGCACGTCTTGTTTGCTCTATGATTTATCCTTGCGATTTTGGCCGTTCGGAATGTTTGAGTTTCGCATTAAAAGCGCGCAGTGCTCATTGCAAATGACGTCATATTGTTTAATGTTTCGGATTCGACAAAAGGACGGGTGTGGTCAGCACTTCTGTGAAGGAGGTTGCCCGTATAAATCAAGAATTGGAGTGTTGGGGAGAGATATTATGTGGTGTCGAGTATGGGGAATATGTGATGGGAATTATTGCTTGTTGAGCCGTTGAATGAATTAATATTGAATTTGAGGAGATTGGTTGAATTGGTTCAAGCGCCAGTCGATATTGATTCAATCATTTTTCTGCTTCGCGAAGGTTTGTTTAATTTCGATTTGGTTGTTTTTAAAATTGTTCATGATCATTTGTTTTTATTGTATACAGAAATATGGTGTTCGTTACAGAATAAGAATTTATCGATGTCACAGTCCAAGTGCATTTCAGTCAATATATATTTGGATCGGTCATAAATACGCATCGCTGTTTGGTTGGGTCAGGTTTTTCGCCGATTTCATTTGTTTTGATCGAAGTTTTGGATTGGATTAGGTTAGGCTGGGTTGGTCCAAATATAAATAGATTGATAATATACATGGTCTGCGACATTGATACTATTATATTTGAAATTTGAGAATCTGTTACGATCTTGAGAAACTAAATATGTATTGAGACCGTCCATTATTATGGTCTCAGGAAAGATATGAAGTTATAAATATTTGTTGGCCACATCAAATTTTGTTTAACTTTGACGGTCGGTAGGAACAATGAAATTCTTTTTTAATATAAAATGAATATCTCATACTTAAAAAGCAAAAAAGGAACGCAAATTTAAATACAATACTTTCGGCAAAACATCAGAATTTCAATAGATTTGTTCAATTATCGCGTTACCAAATATCATAGTTTCAGTAAACAATAGTTCAACATTTGAAAAAGAATGAATCGATTGATTTAATGTGAAAATTTAAAAATAATAGCTTCTCAAATCTGCAAAGTGTGCGTCGGACATACTTAACACACTCTTTTGTCTTAGAATTGAAGCGATGCTTTTAATCTACACTTTCAACAAAATAGAAGACCATTAGATTGTGCAGTAAATTCGGCGGGTATACGATAATTACCCGCAATTTGTCGACGTCCCCAACAAATAAATTACAGTTCAATAAATTACCCGAGTCTAGAATTCGACTTTCAAACTGTACGGCTCTATTTCGGCGGAACACCTGTCTCGGAACGAACGCTCCAATTTACATTTCATAAATAATTATGTGTGTTTTATTAAAAATGATTTACCGAACAATGTCGCGTTTTTTTTCCACTGCCGTAATAAATATATTGTGCGTGCTTTTACCCTCGATCGGTGCTCAATTTTCATCGGTTATGAAATATTCGCGCATAATAACGGCAGTAATATCAATCATTCGGCTTTCGAAGTGGCCGTTGAAATATTTATTCTTGAGCCACATTTGACAAGGGCGATCGACACAAGTGCATGGAAACGATTATTATAAATCAGTTTTTTTCGTATGAAAGTAAACAAGAGTGCCGTGGACGAGACGATCGGAAAGTTTCACAACGGAGTGTTGAATGTTTTATGTCTTGTATACCGGTAAGAGTCGGTCCTGCATATATGCATTTTTATATTTAATTGAAAATAGTAATAATAAAAATTCTAGAGAATCATAATATATTTGTTCTATAGGGTCAGTAGTTGAATATTGTTAAAATGGTTCTAATCAATCAAAAAAAATTTAAGTTACTTCGACTAGAGTTTATAAATAGATTTTTCTATTTACTGAAATATAATGCGACTTTAATATATACTGATAATAAAACATCATTATTTGTAGCCCGAAGACAAAATCTCTATCTTAGAGATTTTGTTCATCATAAGAATTCAAATATCCCCTATATATAATAGCGGATTTCTGTGTGTGTGTGTGTGTGTGTGTGTCTGTCTGTCTGTCTGTCTGACATTTCGCAAGGGCACGGTTATAACATAATTTTGCATAGATATATTTAATTTTTATTTTTTGCGTAATAGTATGGTTATCAATATACAACCGACGTTATTAACATCGGGCCTATATACTAGTGTTAAAATAAAATTAATATTTTCATACAGGTGCATAAAACAATATACAGTAAAATCTATTTATTGACCATAGACAATTTCGCGTATTTTTCTGTGGTAAGCGAGAATTGAAAAATTCCATAAAATATTAATCATTTTCCATAGAAAAAAAAACCACGAAAAATTCATAAACATTTGAAAACCTCATATACTAACAATGACTTAATATAAACCATGCCGGTTAATCTATATAAATAAAAAAATATGAATTGAAGGACGGATGTATGTAAGATGAAGTCATTTATACGAACCACTCCTGCGACACATAAAATTTAATTATAATAGCAGTTTCGTAACGAACATAATCATCATTCGAAAGGCAATTGAGATGCTTATCGAATACTGATACCGACAAAGATAAGAAAATGGCACGTATAAGTTCGTGCAAGTTTACAGAAGCAGTTCCGAGAACCGAGACCTGTTTCATTTATTGCCTCAATGATATGTTTTCCCAAAGAGGCTTTCATCGTTTATGACATGATTTTATAACTGTAAATGATCGTTGTGGATTTAATCTGAAAAAAAAAGAAAGTCCGTTTTTATTTCGGATCACGTGGAGTTGATGCACGATTTATATTTTACCATTTTATCACGTCTATTTTTAAATCTCTGAAAATAACATTTATAGCAGTTTGATAAAATTCCAATTTGTGCAAACATAATAAAATGATTCAAGCATATTTTTTCATGATTTGATAAAAGTTTGAATGGCACACACGATAATATTAAAAAATGACTCAATACTTTTTAAATATTCAGAATTGAGATTTATTTTTGATTAAATTCAATCAGAAATATATAAAAAAATGATCTAACACAAAAACAAACCACATAATAGTTCCGTAGAACGTTATTCTATGAACTCATAATAGCATTACAGCCTTGCCAGCGTTTCGCTTCGCATGTACGTAATCTACGTAAATATTTGAAGATATTACGTAAATGGAGCAGAAGTGACAAACATTTTACGTGAATAACAGAAACTGAACACACAAACACCGACTCGCACGCCTCCATTGTGTCCCCAGAACTAAATCGAAAAAACAGATCGATTTTTTCGCAGTGTCCAGGTATTTTTAGATGGTCTTTCATGTGTGACATTAACGTCTCGCCGACTAGGGCCGTTAATCACGGTCCATAAGTCAATTGTTCCGAGACCTTCGCATCGCTGGAAAAAGCCATCATCGGCTATATTTGGCCCATCAGATGATGGTGGACCATAAGGTAAGGGTGCCTCGAGGTGGTGCACGATTTCTTGGATACTGTTCGAATTCGGAATTTGAATGATTGGAATTCGATGCGGATTGAATTTCGGATTCGACACATAAGTGGATGGTTGCGTTTATTTTCCATTGTTCTTTATTTTCGCTGTCGAAGATTTTTATGTTGTTTCATTCGATCGTGTTTGCTAAAAATAATTATTATATGAATAAAGTGATGACAGATACTGAATATGATTGTACATTTTTTCCAATTGAACCCTAGACTTTTGCTATACACCCGGGCCTCGTATAACACGGATGTATAAATTGTGGAATATTTTTTATACAAAACGCTTTATATAGCACGATTTCAGGAAAAAAAATTAATATGTTTGATTTGTACGTCTATGAAATGTGTCATGACATTAAATTAGAATTTTTTTTTTATTGAAAAGGGTCCTATAATAGAAAGAAGTTCGAAGTTCAAGAGGGAATTACAACAGATTTCGGAACCTTAAAAGGAAATACGTTATGATTTATACGTTAAAAGCAAACAATCTCTTATTACCGAATTTTTTAAGACTAAAACCACAAGAAATCCAAAGTCATCCGATGACGAAAACTTACAACCGATCTCGAAAAAGAGTAAAACATATAGAATTCTAAGTAATAACGACGATGAATGAATACTATATTATATTATTAAAATTTTTTTCAATAAACATGTAAATGTAAATTTGTTTGTTCAAAAAAATAAAGTACATATTCATATAAACTATTTATGATTTTTTTTTTTGGAACGCGAACCTTAATTTTGTAAGAATTTCAAACCTTGTATAACACGGATTTGTATTACACGACGTTTTTGTGGAACCATATGACCGTGTTATACGAGGCCCGGGTGTAATATTAAATACGTGTCTGGTGATAAGTGTTTTCTGTAATATCGTCTAAATGGAAATCCAATGTTATATTACGGCCGCATGCATATTTCATGAAAAAGTCGGAATAAATTCGCCGTCCGAACGGATAACGCTAGAGTAATTGAATTTATCGCACAGTTTGTGTGTTATGGTGCAAAATTCTGGGCAAAATCCTACATTTATTGTTATTCCGATTCGAAATGATCGTATTTTCCAATTTCCATATTGAAAGGCGTTCAGCTGAACGACTCTTATCGTTTCTGTTGCGGTTGTTGCTTAATGAGCGTTTCGAATTATCTCGCACGAAAGGATCTAAATATGATATTAGTCCCAATAATAAACTGACACGTGTAAACATAATGTGAAGGCTTAAATGCTTAAGATAAAGATGCTGTCGATAGTACATTTTAAGCTGCTTACATCTTTGTGGTTGTAACTTGTAACACTTTCGACATGATGGGCCAACGATGAATATTTATATGATACAATATTTTGATAGATTGAATTAAATTGACAGTGAGATGTTTTTGATTGTATTTTTCTGAATTCGGGAATGTCATTATTATTTGGGCAGAGTTTCAAGCAATGGAATATGAATATTTTTTCGGGTGGATCTTCATTATTATGGAATTATTCATGGGACGAAACAAGTAATTTGCATTAGTTATAAATAACGGTTCTTTATTTGAATATTCCAAAAATATGCATTTTTTATTATATTATTTAACCGGATAATATATGTAAATAAATTTGTATTTAATTTGATGCAATTATAATGAAAATAAAAAAACAAAAGTTCTATTGTGACAAATCAGTATGCAGAATCAATGGACGTGCAACATTATTGAGCTCGTTCTTCCGATAGTAATTTACTACCGCGTTTTCGATGTCACGGACACATTACAATTGGTTTTTTTACCAATCCCTTGCCAGCGAAGAAGCATGAACTTCTAATTCTGATCTGCATTCTTGAAGTTCAATGTTCCATTCTGGCATGCCACAAGACAGTCCCGATAGTATATCGCAAATAGAACGGTTAGCGCAACAAACCCGCTATGTTTCGCAATGGTTTTTCTTTTGAATTTACCGTCGGATATATCTCAAAGGCGACATTTCAAAAAGAATAAAGATCGATTGTCCTCAAACACTAAAAAACCAATGTCAATTACGGTGAATGCTAATTGTTCTAGCACACACGCGGAATTCGAGTTTGATGACTGCGTACATTGTTTCTCGGAATATTTTCGTTTTATCAAAGTTTATAATTCTTTAGAACATGTTACGTGGCCGAAAAATTAATTTTTAAAACACACAAATGTAATACGAAACCGCGGTTTTGAATGACACGACGAATCGACAATTTTTTCTAAGCCCCGTTTTCGATACGTTGAACTATTTTGACGTGTGCGTCAAAATAGTTGACGTGTCAAATAGTGCGTCAAAATTTGACGTGTCAATGAATCATCTAATTCAGTATAGATCGGATTAGAAACCACCAATTAACACTATAAAAGTTGATTGGTATATTTTTAACACTGCCATTAAAAGAATGCTTTAAACTGAGTAAAAAAAGTATTAAATATGCAATATAGCATATGGGCCCATAACATCGGCTGTGGTTTTGTTAAGAAACAGAAAACGATAAAATGTGAAAACACGATTGTGTGCACCCGAAATTTGTACCCAATTTGAATATTTAATTAGTAAAATCAAAATAGTTCATTTGTTACTTGTTTGTGATATATAGGCAAAGCCAGAAGCAGAGGCTACCCGATGCTCGTACTCGATTTGAATATATTTAATATTTAATTAATAAAAGCAGTTCATTTATTTATTATTGTCACAATTACGACATATAGGCAAAGCCAGAGGCAGTACGTAATAAGCATCATATTATAGACGTCAACTGTATACGCATATAAATACAATATTCGCGAAAAAGTTGCGAGTGTCATCGAACAGACAGACACACAGATACACAGATGGACACATAGAAATCCGCTATTATATATCCCATATATATAATCACGGATATCTGTGTGTCTGTCTGTTCGTTCGAATGACGTTTCTATAGTAATATAGTAATAGTAGAATTCGTTTTTATAGTAATATGGTCTTTATATACAGTTAACGTCTATAATATGTATAGCTTATTACCTACTAACTACTGGCTTTGCCTATATGTCACCAACAAATAAAAAATGAACTATTTTGATTTTATTAATTAAATATTTAGTACACATTTTGGGTTCATACCATCGGGTTTTCATATTTTATCGTTTTCCTTTTTTTAACAAATCCACAGTCGATGTTATCAACATCGGGCCTATTTACTAGTGTGCAACATATTTAAAAAAATCTAAACGATCCATCATTTAATTGATTTCATTCGATTAGCATACAACGACCTTCCGATCAATTATAACACCAGAAACCCAATTGACACGCCTCCGTTCGTCTGCAAATTAGTGCCATATAACACTCGACCTTCGGCGGTTTTTTTTCGAATTTGTCAAAAACGGCGGGAAGTCGAACACAGAACGGTTCGAAAAGATGTTCTTTGCGTCATTTCATTGTCATGACATCGATCCGGCGTCGCCCACATTTTATGAAAACGAAAATATGGATCCAAAGTAACGAGGCGGCGTTCGCTTTCTTTCGCAACGTTCGCCTTGTTTTATTATGTTTAAATACGCATATAATATTCGTACGTTATTAACCTTTGTCATATGTAATAGTCGACAGTGTGAAATAACGGATGACATCACCTGTGTACATTTTTCGAAACGTTATTATCATTTTTTTTCACTGTGTGAGCTGTGTCTGCCGGAGAGAGGCGACGCCTAGTTATTGTCTGCTGTTTACTATTCAATTTCAGAAAATGTTATTCGCTTTCCATTCAAGTGCAAATCTCAGTTTGCAAAATTTAATATGAATAGTTTTATTTGAAAACTAGTATATAATAAGCCCGATGTTAATAACATCGGGTGTGGATTTGTTAAGAAACGGAAAACGATAAAATGTGAAAACCCGATTATGTGAA
>JAOXNN020000027.1:4013397-4023500 GCA_028571205.2 Hydropsyche betteni | reverse complement strand
ATAAAATGTGAAAACCCGATTGTGTGAACTCGAAATGTGTACCTGATTTGAATATTTAATATTTAATTAATAAAACCAGTTCATTTGTTCATCATCATCATCATAAAAAAAAGAAAAAAAAAGGTGTGAGCGTCATCGAACAGACAGACGGACAGACACACACACACAGAAATCCGCTATTATATATAGGGATACAATCATTGAGGTTATGTTGAGTATTTTTTATCAGATCTGCATAACGCGTTTCAGATTTTTTGCATATATGATTTAAATTTTATTGTAATTTTTTTACGTTTTTATCATTTTTCTATTGCATGGTACACATTTAAAAATTAAATTTATATAACGATTATATCGTTTTACACAAAACTACTATTTATTTTACTGCAATATTGATGAATCTAGCATAGGATAAAACACACCCTCATTTTAAAAAACTATGAATCATATAATTTTTTTCATGATAGTAAAAAGATCATTATTTTATAATCTAGCTTCGCGCAGTTTCTTTCAAAGAGCGAATATTTTCAGCTCAGAAAAAATAAATTACATACGTGTACTAAGCTATGAAAAAAAAAAACGAGGAAAGAATTATGCGTCGACTGTTTGTTCAATGATAAGTTAATCATATTTTCTTTGGAATTTTTGATAGAGCCCACTTGTGTTTTAATGATTCAGTATGTGTCGCGTATTCGGAAAATGAACATTCGATTTGTTTGCGTGTCGAATTGAATATTATTTAAATTTAATTTTGATGGTTTGGTTAAATTTTCGTCGCAGTTTCTATAATAAATGTGCATGAGTGTACTTGTTATAATTTTGTAATCTGTTTGATTGAGTCGAATAGGTTAAACTTTCAATGCGATGGGAGATCTTTGAAAAAATATAATAATGATTCATTAATTATTATATTTTTAAAGTTAGAAACGTTAATTTTCATAGTATATTCAGCAAAATCACATGTCAATGTGTTTATCGCGTATTATTTTAACAGTCGGATTTAGATTGTGTTTTTCACGATGAACGCTCGTAAAATTGGAGTTTTATCGATTTGTTTTTATAACATTTACTATAAGTTTTATGTACATTTCATTTAAGTGCATAATATGAAGGACGAATTGAATTTAATGATGGATTCGCTTATGTGTCAGTAAGTACATATTTGTTAAGAAAAATCGGCGAGTGAAGGGCGTTGACATTTTGAAAATAATAAACGTTTTGAAGTTCGGACTTCAGACCGGATTTTGTGCATGAAAATTTTCATGCGAGTTATTTTATCTTCATAAATATATATGTAATAATGATGGTCATTAAGAAAATATCAAGAGTGAGTTTATAAAAAATTATATGCGATTAAAATAGAATTAATCGGGTAGTGTTCGTCACGAGAGATTGTTGGTACAGCATTTTTCCATTGTTTCAATTTTATATAAATAAATTAAATTTCGATGAAAAATTACTCTCGCTAAATTGATTGATGTATATATAATATATGTATGCGTTAAAATTTGATTTTTTTTATTGAATCTGACATTCTATAAAAATATATGTTGAAACAAAAACAATTTTTTGAAATATATTGTGTTTTGATAATTTTGAAAATAAATAATGGTTTATTTGAATTATTCGGATGCATTATGACTATTGTGCATTTTAGTCAGCTCATTCAAAGGATTGAGGTCATCGTTCAATTTATTTAATACAATATCATGAAGTTTATTAATAGAATTTTCTTTCATTTATATTCGAATAGTTTAAATCGACTACAAAAACATAATAATTGCAATCGAACATATAATTTTTTTAAACAACTTTTTAAAAATCCGCATCCGCTTATGACGAAAAAACACATTTTTAAAATTTACATAAAGCATTTTACAAAACAAACTTACTTATTTTTCACAATTTCCCATCGAATTGCGAGCTTGCGTCATACTCCAAACATTATCACCTTAACGCCAATCGAATCTCCCAAGATTTTACCCTAACCACTAAAAAAATCATTCTGATATACGAAAACAATACGAATCGGCATTGTACGGATTCGACTTATCGCCGATAATGAAAAAATACAGCAAAACAACTACAACGACTGATTTCAGTGTAATGTGTCACTCAACATCATCATAACATAATCGCTCGTGCGAACGTCGTCCGCTTAGTCGCAGCCGCGACGGCATTGAGACAACGTCTAGTATTACACACAACTGCAACAACAAAAACCACACATTATTTCCGATCGAAAACAACCTCGGAGGCATATAAAATCTAAAAAAACTCATTCGACGACAACAACATCTCGCACGATGACGGTAGGACCGATCGAACGCGACGAAGAATCGCCGAACGTCACGGAGTCTGCGAAATTGCGGGCTTGTGGATCTCCTGGTTGTCCTGGAAGACCTGCGCCAAAAAAGACACCTAAATTTCCTTCTAGAGAGAGGAATTTCGCTGTCAGAAGGAGGAGGACCAACAACAACAGTGCTCTTGTCGCTTGCAAGTGCTTTTTGCCGAACAAGGATGCTGCGCGTTTGGAATAAATGTGAGGCTCCTGAATAAGTTTCGGTCGATTGCATGAATTTTTCAGTTTTATTCGGTGTTATCTTATCTTGTGGTGTTTAGTTGGTGGGTCAACGAGCAGAGCTGAGTTTGGTTTTATCAACAGGTTTTGTGTGTGTGTATTAATATATACGTCAAACGTCCACGTAATCTCCTTATTTAGATTTATTTTATTTTTGTTATATTAATTTAAATTATTGAATAATTTTTATTCTACTCAATTTTATCACATATGTGTATTTTTATTGTGCATTCACATTGAATATGTATGAAATATTTTTATGTAATGATATATTATCAAATTTGAATAATTATTTTATGTGTATTGATATTATACTCTAAAAATAAAATTATATTTTTATAATTCATTTTTTTAGTTGTTTTTTGTCATTGCATATATTTTGTATGGCTCATTAAAATATGATATTTTTATGTTCCAAACCATTTTTAAAAACAAAAATTATCGAAGCAATATTCTGCATGGTTACGTTCTAAATATAAAATATGCATTATCCGTTCATTATATTATTAACACAAAAGAATCGTTACACATCAATAAGCACTAATTGAATTAATGATAGATAAGTTATGCACAACATTCATTAAACAAACTTATAAAGTCAATATTTTGATTCACAGAATATGTTCAATTTCAAAACATTCAATTTTCATGCCATTATAAAACCGCACGATATTGAATATCATTATTTGAATTGTGGTAGAACTAAGGACCTTCAAAAACTTCCTTCAAGACCTTCTACCCATTTCCTTTACTTCTACGCACAATTTTATCAATCATTTTATCAGCAATTGCATAAACCTCAGATTAAGATAACTCACCCATGTGGTTTTTCGTTATATTACTCGTAATTAATAATTTTATTCGACAAATCATTAGTATCACACATATTGATTTCGGACATGATCCTAGCACAAAACAACTATCATAAAAATCGAATAGCCTCACCGTTGCAGTGTCCTTCTTTACGAACGTGCTCGTAAAAGCCTTACGAATCTAATGAAATTTCGCACCTAATAAAGGACAGTCTTTGACGATGACACCACATCGACCTTTCGGAACCACCTCGTCGACTATGGAACGTGACACAACTTTAAAGTGTGGACACACTGTACTAAAACGTGGATGGAATTCTCAAAAATGATTATTGACGGTGCCGTAACAGTGCTGACGATTATCGGATCTAGCTTGATGTTGATTTCTCAAATGTTTATATAGCTTTTTGTCCCGTTTTATTTTTGGACGAACGAAATGAGTCCCTTCAGACCGGACTGTGATTCGGCTCCATCGAATCAACCCTTCGTTGATAAGGTTTTTCTTTTCCGTTATGTATTTTTTCTATTTTCCGCTGCTTCGATTTTATCTGAACCAATTCCATTTGGGTTGACTATCTTTGTATTAGCTGCGTCGTTCTGTCGTTGGTTTTCTGCTTTTTTCGCAAATCGATTGAAAGACATTCGTTGTATGGCTTATGAACGTCGAGTCATTCACCTCTGATATTCTATATAATTGTTTTTAAATTTTAAATATAATTTTATTGAGGATAGAATATATTGTTGCCGCTTGATCATGTGTAAAAAAATGGGTTTAGCGATGATAATAAAAAAGATTATTTTGATAAACCTGTTAATCAATATATATTGCTTTACAAGCATAAAAATGTTTAGGTATAAAAAAAATACTAAGTCGAAAATTCGTAAAAAAAAAAACACGAAAAATTAAGATAATTTCATTTTGAACCGATGACGCGAATTATAAATTTAGTTTCATTACTGAAATCGAATGGAATTTCTAAATATGGCCATACGCGTCAATTCCATTTTTAAAAATTAAAATTACCACATTGATTAATTTCGCTCATTTTCCACGCTAATCATCGTGAACAAATCACACGAAACACATCACAAGGATCATGTACAATTTTTGGTGCTAATACAACGGACGGACGCCAATGAATCGCTCGAAAACCAACAGTTTGTGTTTTTAAATAAGTATCGCAAGTGCTCGATAGATGTCAAGCTGTCAGATCATATTCGCGTATATATTTCAGTGGTTACGATATGTGATGATGGTGTGATTAAGGAAAATTAAGGAAACGTCAAATATCTATTGGAGTGACAGATTTTATTCGTGTTTACCGTCATTATGTATAACCTCAAATATCAAAGTTCCGCGAAATAAGGTGTTTGTTTATGATGTGTGACGATCTCATTGATGACAGATCGTAATTCGCGTGTAAAATATACAAATATTATGCAGAATGGACGCAATCCCTTCGAGACCATTCTCAACGACATATCTATAAGGTAAATAGAACAAATTGAAAAAGTGATTCTAATGTCAAATAGATGACATTTGACGTTTCCTTAACTATTTAGCGTAACTTGCGTGTAAAATATACAAATATTATGACTGAAATCCCTTCGAGACTATTCTCAACGATATATCTATAAGGTAAATAGAACAAATTAAAAAAGAGATTCCAATTTCAAATATTGTAACCACCGAAATATATACGCAATTGCGAGCTGTCACAACCTTTGACAATCCACCTATCGAGGGATTGCGATACTTATTTTAAACGACAAACTGTTGGTTTTCGAGCGCTACGTTGGCGTCCGTGCGTTGTATTAGCGCCCAATTTTTACTATTAAATCGTCCCGAAACAACAAATCGCCGCATTAATTAGCGCCATTTACGACCGGCCATTAAGCCCCACTCAACCGACGCTTTCGCCGAAACTGTTTGCGGAAACTGTTGCGTCCCGACACACGTCCATAAATACGACGAAGGGCGTATAATCCATTATTGCCATCTCTGCCCTCGGATTGTTTGTCGTGCCGGTCCTCGTTATCGTAAAATATGTGGACGAGCCGGCGGACGTCGCAAATTGGACGCGGGAAAAAGGCGGGAGAAAAAAAGCGCGCGAAAATGGACGCAGATAAAGTCTGCGGAGGGCCTAACGAGGTCGTTCGTTTTTATTTTCGGAAGGGTTGATCAATTTGGCGCGATCGACCGTTGAAAATTTGGGTTTGAATTTTTTCGATATAGTGACATCTTGCGGTGATCTATCGAAGTATTTTTCAAGTATGATTTATCGATTGGGAAGAGTTTTGATCGAATTTTTTGCGATTATTTTTTTAAATAATGGATTTGATCGATAATTTAAAAAAATGATCTGTCCAAAATGAAAATATGATTTTTCGTTTAGTTGATTGAAAAAGTAAAAGTTTCGCATGAAAAATTTGAATACGTACTTGAAAATAAAACATTGTGAATTATATTATAAAATATGATTCAATACTATATTTTCTGTTTCATTTTGATTTTTATTATTTCTGTATTCAAAATAAATAGTGCATAAGTTACAGTAAAAGTGTATTATTAGTTAAAGTATATTTTGTCTGACGTTTTAGATAAAGTGTATTTAAATACAAATTGTCTAGTTATGGTATATTTCAACAGAAGAAAATACAGTTTAACTCAAGTCCAGTCCATATTAATGGACAAGTGACATTTTTGTGCCATTATAATCATATCGCCAATTTATTACAATGTTTATAATGTTACTCTGTTGAAGAACAGTTCAAAATTCAAAAACCTTTAGAAAAATACTGAAATTAAACTTAATTATTTGATGTAACTAACTCGATTCAACAATATTTATCGTTTTTTTGTATTTCGCCAGTGGCGTTGGTAGCACTGGCTTGTTATTTGACATTAAAATACACATTGTCTGACTCTGACCAATTAAATCATATTTCCATTGTGTCAGACGAAATAACTACGTGAGTTAGACAAATTTAATTAGTCAAACTATACTTTAACTGATTGTGAGAAGTGCACTGTAACACGTACATTATATAAAAAAATCTGTGAAATTCAATTATCCAATGCGATATTAAAAAATGTATCATATGCAAAATGATAAACAAAAATTTGAATTCAACGAACACATGTTTAACATCATTCTCGAATGATTACGTAAAAAAAAAATACTGTATAATCATACAAACACAAAATGACAATGAGAGTGAAAGTCATCATTGTTTCCCGACTAACGACGTGTTAAATATTGAAAAGCAGACTTTCCCTGTTTGTTTTATTTTTTACAAAACGTCACATTTTCGAGCGGATTGACGTTTAATCTCTTTTCGAGCGTCCTCACATTATTAATATTGGCACCGGTTATTAAATGGACATGTTTCGGACTTCATTTTCATATTACATCTAAAAATATGACGGCATTATATCTGTGACGTTACTTCTTGCGTCATGACTTTGAAATTTTTTTTCGGAATATTTACGAATCATTAGTATCGTGTGAATTGTGAAAACAATTAACCAGGAAAGGGGTTTTTTGTATTATTTTTTCAAGTGAGTTTTGGTTCAATAAAAAATTACGATAATGTAGATAAGTGGATTGATTACATTTATTTTAAAATTTTCAGCAATTCTCAAAGGAAATTAATTTCAGAAATATTCTCAATTGTTCATACAATCTATGACCTCCGAAGAATCAAATCATTGCGAAATGATGATTTCATCTATAAAATGGGTTTTACAATTAAAGTTATTATGTCATCAATGACAATATTGATTTTGTTCGAAAATTCAATACATAAAATCTAATTTTAATGTTTGTACTTTTATATTAATATAAAATCCATTCATTGAAGGATGATGACATAATATAATATAATACTTGACGATTATAATATAAGGCGAAAGACGACATAAAATTTTAACTAAAAAAAGAGGAAATGTTCTATTTTTGATCACACTATAGTTGTCTAGTTTACAAGTTAAATACTTTTTGAATGCTAAAATATTTATTTTTTAAATTTCAATTAGAAAATTTGCATGTATTTTTACTACATATTTAAAAAATTCAGACACTATACGTGAATAGAATTCAGATTCAGTTAATTTGCAGTGATCATCGACCTTTTTAAATTCCAATATTTTTTTAATACGTGATTCCCTGGATTTAATAGATTTTGTTTACTGGAAAATACCACATTTTAGTATCACTGGTCTTTATTTATTTTCTTGAAGATTCCCAAGATTAACTATTCAAAACAAAGCACGCAAATGAATTCGAGATGCATTCAAGACCATGCAACGAGTTACGAGTTACGCGCAACAGGTTTTAATGCATTTTATGATTTGCATACAAAAATGAACATAAGAATGAAAAAATCAGCAATGGTCAATTTCTAGTTTTTCCAACGGTGTAATTAAATTGTTTTATCCTTGAATTAGCAAATATATTTTTATTTGTCTGTAGAGAAATCATCGAATGAAACAATTTCGTAGTGAATTTACTAATGTGTCGAGTATCGTATTTTGTTCATGACTCACTAATGAGTTTTGCCACACTATCTCTGTATATACTTAGTACAGAGTCATACAACGTTAACTAATATATAATATATAATAGTTCAGTAAGGGATAGATACGTAAAAAAGACGATCAGTAAAAGAAAATTCATTGTTTCGATACATATTTTCTTTGACCGGTTCGGAACTCATTGCCCGATGATTTAAATATAGCTATAGCATTTTATTTACGTCTTGCTATTTTCGAGTTTATTTTCTACATTATAATCGCTCGTGTAAAATGTTTACAATGCGGTCAACATAGTCAAATTGCATAAATCGGATCGTCGGAAAATTTCTAGATTCTTCGCGAAATTTTCCAATGTTTAAAGCGCTGATCGGGAAGCGTCTATTGAGCCTTGTTTTAGACTTCGATGTTTATGCATTTTTTTTTACGACTGCGGTTTTATATACCTATCTGCTTTCCAGCTAATTGAATTGAACACATTCGAATATAGATAGGTGTTAATTTTTTTTTTCAGCACCTGAACACGTCTGATGTATTGAATATCACGGCGCGGTCATGTTGCAAGGCTGCCCACAAAACACGACAATTCCATTTTCTAAATTTGTTATAAAATCGTCAAAATAATTGAATATTTATAATCAGCACGAGATAATATTTTATTTAGAGATCCTAGAATCCTTATCCCCTATATATAATAGCGGATTACTGTCTGTCCGTCTGTTCGTCTCGATGACGCTCGCGACTTTAAAATGATCGACCCGCCGATACGATTATTTTTTTGCTTCTATAATATTATTCTTCATGCGTATATGGTGTTTATGCGCATATACTTATTGTCTATATTATCATGTGTATGAAATTGTCTCTATTGACTTATGTAATACGTCGATTATTACGCAGTGGAAAAAATATTTGAATCCCCTATAAATGTATATAATCACCGATGACAGATATTTGTGTAAATAACAAATAAACTGGTTTTTTTTTATTAAATATTAAATATAGTCAAATCGAGTACGGGCATCGGGTAGCCTATATATCAAAAACAAATAACAAATGAACTATTTTGATTTTATTAATTAAATATTAAATATTCAAATCGGGTGCACATTTCGAGTTCACACAATCGGGTTTGCAAATTTTATCGTTTTCCGTTTCTTAACAAAACCACAGCCGATGTTATTAACATCGGACCTATGTACTAGTGTTTAATAATAATCTGATGTATTTTTCGAATCATGGATGTCATTTTCAAAACGGAACTGTATTATGACCTTTTATATAATATTTTCAATACGAGGTTGGCTCTCGGATAAGGTTGAGCTTAGACCCCCAATATTTGATGGGGAGACCCAGTCCTACAGTGGGCACAAAAAAGGGTCGACAATGATGATGATGATGATGATATAATATTTAAAGGTGCCATATATGTATGAAACATATTTCTTTGTTTTGACATATTTAAAGTTTTGCATTTTTCAATATTTAAAAATAAACTTTAATGAATTTCTTTTTCTTTTGCTAAGTTTAAGGCATATCAGATTTAAAATAATCAATAAAATTTTTGGGTTAAGTATGACTGAAAATTGATTAGCCTCTTTCGTTTATAAAGAAACTTAAGAAACGTTATATATGAAAATAGCGTAATTAATTTTCAGTTCCAAAAACACTGTTTCAGTTATAGTACATAATTAATTTATTAGTTCAAAATTTTGGCGAAATAATGTCAAATTATGAGCATAAATATTAAGTGAAAATAAGCAACTTTCAAATAAAACAGATTTGCAATAACATTTTACAGCAAAATATCTTTCGTTTATTTCAAGGAGATATTATGAATTATAATACTATGTTGATTATGTTTGTTAGAAATATATAAAGAGATTATTCATATTATTATAACTTAAATCTAGGCTTAACTCTTTTTTTTTCAAAACCAACGTTTACGCCACTTTCAAACAATATAATATAGCTCATATAATTGCGCATTCACATGCGCTTCTGGCTTACTACGGTTCTAGCTCAGACAGGGATAAAATTTACAGGGATGAAGGTTTCTGGCTCATGACGGATTTTGGCTCACATGCACTTCTGGCTCAAATGCACTTCTGGCTCACTGCGGTTCTAGCTCAGACAGAGATAAAGTTCACAAACGCTTTCACATGCTTCACATGCT
>JAOXNN020000027.1:3951823-3965092 GCA_028571205.2 Hydropsyche betteni | reverse complement strand
AGCTATGAATGTTTTTATTTTTCCGATTTTAAATCGCTAATTTTTGAATGTGTAGTGACTACACAGCACCGGAACGCCCTTTTTTTTAACACCGTAAGGGAAAGGCTAGCAAAACATTTTAGTTTTGATCCGAATCAAATGATGTATTCGGAAAATTCCGGTCGATTTTCCAGACGGCTAACAAAAAAATATACACAAAAACAATACGAGACGAGACCATCTGCAGTTTCGAGCACTGCTATAATTATTTTTTTCATCGCGTCGAATTTAATCATGAGAATCCGCCGGCATGACAATCGAGAGGTCAAAACGTACTCCGCAAAACAACCGCAGGAAAAAATGCCCAACAAACAAACAAACAACACTACCTGTTCTCGAACGACGGGCAAACCTGACGTCATTCCAGATGTTAGATCTTTTTTCTCGTATTCTAGCCATTTGTGAATTTATTTTATTTGTGTGAATTTTTTGCACTTACATAATGGCTATTTCAAGGTGTCATCCATCATGTCGTCTTGACCAAACCGGAGGCGACCTTTGCGTCTCATATTCGTGTCACTCTCGACATCCAATACCAAAATATTATATTATAGTTGAAATGTGTATGTAATAAATTAAAATTGTATATTTGATTATTCGTCGTGCGTGTAGTTTCTTTGGTGAGATGGAGGCTTTCGTGGTCGCTGGCATTCCTTCGAAAACGCCTCTTCGTTTTCGAAAGTTAACCCATTGAGCGTCGTGATTGCTTCACGTACTTGCTTTTTTCGCATGTCGAATAACTGTCATTTCGCATTCGAATTAATATGACGTTGAAATTGTAATCCTTTTTATATCGGGAATGAACTCATTTTCCATTCGAAAGATCGCATCACCCACAAATGTATACGCGAGAGAAATCTGAAATTTTGGGTTGGGTTTCGACTTTGGACGTACAAATATTGTGTTATAATACATTAATAAGCGTACAAATTTGAAGACGAGCAAATTTACATTGGCCACACCGCACAGAGAGCAAATCTGTACGTTTCACTTCATTGATTCAAATGTGTACTCAAACATGACCTCATCGCGAGTGGGTTTAGCGGTTTCAATATATGTATAAGTTTAGATACGTATTTTATTCTGTGGTTGTATTGTTGTCCGTATAAGTTGGTTGTGTAACCAGATGTTCGATTGTCGATACGAAAAATTTAACCCTCTCGGATTTTCGAAGCCCTCAGGGTATTTGAATATGAAATTTCGTTTTGACGTATATTGCTATTTCACATCCTGAAAAAAGTTAATAATATCAGTTTTTATCTTTGAATGGTGATTTATAATGTTTTTTCTGTGATAAGAGGCAATATTTTTTTATTATATACAAAAAAAAAACAATTCGTTGAATCTTCAGTATATATTTTCGTCAAATAGGTCAATTTTTACAACAAATTACATATCGAACATGCAAAAACCACAATATGACATTCGCAACATCATATCACGACGTCTACGTACAAAAATATCTCCGAAGTGTGGACAAACAATTTGGGTCAATGTAACGAGGCGTCGGTATCGTTTTAGTTGACATACTCCATACACAATTGTCGAGCATAATTGGAGCGTTATTGATACGCGACAAATTTGCCGAATGACTCATTTTTCGCTATGCGAAAAAAATTGTGAAGGCTCCCGCGGAAACCATATGGAAAAACGAGTAGTTTTCCGCATATACAAATGGAGTGTGAGGTCCCGAAAGTCATGGGAATCACGACACGGTTGATTGATAAGTCCTTAGCGTGTCGGTAGCTTCGTGATTTGCCATATATAGATGTGTAATTTTGAATATGGTGGATGTGTTTTGATATTGTTTCGTTTTTGTGAAGTTTTTGCCGTGTTGAATCAGTTTATGATTTTGAAGGTCTCCGGGATCTTTTTTTTATTATATAATTTTGGATGTATCAAAAACGCCTTCGTTCACTAACTATTTTCGCATATTTTTGTATTATTTTGACGTTTTGATTATGTCAAACGTTATAGTGTACGCTAATAAATTTATGCGATGTGAGTTATTTGTACGAAATCTAATATGGACAAGTCTACCTGTTCGTCGTGATAAATCGAGTCAAGATGCACGTTTCACTTCCTTTTGAAAAATTAAAATAATATCTGAAACCCGCTAAAAAAACGCCCACTGCCGTATACGTGTTCGATTTTTCACTTTTTGAAATTCAAATTCAGTGATTTATCGCTGAGGTCACCGAGGTGAGGAGATCACGTCTAATTTCGTACCAATTATATTTATTTTTTCGTACGAAGTAGCCACAAAGCGCATTAACGAATCGACTGATTTATTTATGACTCGAAAGTCTCTTGTTTTTTCATATAATTGACACATTTTCATATCAAACGCGTCTTTGTGATACTGAAAATCGCTAAACGGCAAAAACATTAATGTCTGCAATTGCGTTTCTATGGGGTCTCAATGCAAAACTCGATTGCGTTTTTTTACACGACCTATCCGCTTTTATGGTATATCGATCGACAGATGGTGTTGATTTCACTGAGGATCCATAACCATGCCTTATTAAATGAAAAACCACAATGCATCGTCGTTAGAAGATCGTTGTATAAACATTATTATATAATATGGAAGAAAATCTTCGGAAAATATCGCAAAGCGATCGGATAAGATTCTCTGTTGTGAATTCTGATGAAATTTCGTTCTCAGAATATGAAAAAAAAATCGCAGAACGAAAGCGAAACCGAAGGCTGTAAAAACCTACGCAGTCTAAGAATAATTCGTGTCATAATGCAATATGTCGATAATCGCACTTTCAATTAAGCGATTATTTATGCTTTGAGTTTTTTTACGTCGGCTTTCTCAATCTTGAAAAATGATGATTTCTTTGCAATATCGTTAATATGTTTTGTTACGATGTGCTAATTGCTGTGCGTAGTTGTAAATTTGAATTTCAATCATCATCAATCTTTCTGTGTTAGTAAAAGTGTTTTCGCGAAAAATATAATGAATTATGTATTATATTATAAATCATTTGAACGATGAATGTACATGTATATATAAAATAGATATCATTCTTATAAATAATTTTCTGGTATTAAGTTTTTTACAAAACTTTATTGAATCGATCTCACTATTAGTGATACAATTTTTTCTAAATATCAATATATTCGCAATTTTGAAACGAAAAAAAAAATCGACAATGACATCAATTGCATATAACTTATTATGTATACATTGAACACTTGAAACTAACAGCTCAATTCCCAATAAATCGCTCTCTGATCTAAATTACTTGATTGGATATCTCAATTTCGACTCCGATCGAGCATTTAATCGATTTATTGGTACAATTCAGATTAATCTAAAGATAGATCGTTCAATTCTTTGCGCAACCCATTTTCGCCATTGCGAACTTAGTCATACTTAAATTTGTATCGATTTCGAAAAAGCTCGCACGGCAATAATAATTTTCAGCCTTTTCTAGTTCACAAACCTTAAATGCGGAAGTTCTGAAACTAAGCGCAGCATAATTAAATCTGACACGAATAATACTGAATTTCGTGCGACTTCCATGCAGCGAAATCACGCGATTCGACTTAGTAAATTCCACTTGAAATTCTAACCACTTGTCGATTAGTTTTAGACAAAATACAGTATCCGTTTAATTTATAGTATCCTGTCGAACGTAATGTGTATTATCGAATTAGAAAAATTGGATTTGCATTAGGGTAATGAGGCGCCAAACTTGACCCACATAAATGATTGAACGCGGCACTTGTTGAATGGGAGCCTCCATGTTTAACCCACACAATTGTGTATCGTAATTTTTTTCGATACGGCCGTTTAATAATATTATTATTTATTACTTAATTCGTTTATTGGCAACGTGTCCTTATGGGTGTTGCTTTTTTTCGATAGTTAGACTCGTTCATGGGCAGTAAGTAGCTGGTTCTTCATGGCCGATTTGCTACTCGCCATTTTTCATTTGAAAAATGTTTATTTGCTCGATGATTTTTCTGTTTGATGTATTCGGCAGCAGAAGTGGATACGGTTAATTAACCAATTGTTTAAATATTCAATCGATGTTTGTGTTGCAATTCGTGCGCTATGGAGCGTTGCGTAAATTTTATGTGTTTAAATCTTATGTGAAATTTTCTATACGAATATCGTCGGCAGTTCGACACACGTGTTCCTTTCGATTTTGAATAAAATTATTAAATAAAGAAGTCCCTTTTCTTTACTAACGTCTCGAGAAACGAGTTGAGCAAGTTTTTTTTTTAATTTGATTCGTTTTCACAAATTTGAATGAGAATTTGAACAATGTATGTTTTTTGCATAAGAGATTTCTTTCTTTGAATATAGAGCGTCTAGTTTTTATAAAACGGTTGAATAGATTCAGACGCGCTTTTATATATATTTTTTATTCAACACACTTGAATATCTTATAATAAATAACAATAATTCTGTAAAAAAGTTATATTGATTGAATCCCGACCGTGACACATACAATCGTATCAATAAACATCGAACAATAAAGATTTCAAAGTCAACCCGAATGGCGACGTCGCTTCAGCAATACGACAAATGCATCGCGTGATGTGAAAATATTACGAAACATCATCCCGATTTACGACTGCAAATTCAGCGAAGAATGGGAACTAGGAAGTCGGCTTCTTCGGTTCCCAGCTGTACCAGGTCTGAACACGTCGAAGCATCATTATATCGTATCATCGATCGTCGAAACCTTGCACCTGCCGGCCCTTTGGAGGTCGAAGGTCGTAAAGATCGAACTCATTGGGTACTTTGATGTTTTCAGGCACGAAGAAGATGGAGTACAAGACTCGTCAGTGGCACGAGAAGTGCTTCTGCTGCGTCGTGTGCAAAACGCCCATCGGAACAAAGAGCTTCATCCCACGCGAGCAGGAGATCTATTGCGCTGGATGTTATGAGGAGAAGTTCGCTACTCGTTGCGTGAAGTGCAATAAGGTATTTTTTTAAATATAATATATGCTAACTAGCGGTAGTCTCCTGTGTTGCTCGGGTTCCCGAGTCCCGATTCCCGTTGTGAACGCGCGTTCTGCACACACCGGTGTACCGATTGCATTAAAATTGTTGCATTGTTGTTTAATTGATTACTTTTTATTTCAAAAACATATTGAAAATAAAGTGCCCCTGATTGTATGCAATCTACGCAACACGACTGTCGGGCGGATTGCACCGTGATTTTTCATTTTTTAGCTTTTCTTTAGGAATTTCCCTATTATTTCTCTTCATAAACCACCCCTTAGTTAAAGCGAATAAAAGAAAAAATAAATACACAAATCGGTCGAGCGGTTTTTGAGTTTTGTCCAGACTAAATATCTGCCCCGATTCATTTTTATATATTATATATAGATATGTTAATGCTCGCGTATAGTTTTTAATATAGCGTTATATATTCAGTAGGGTATTTAGGATTTCATAACAATTTTTGGTTATATAAATGAATCTCGAGCCTTGTTGATTGTTAGTTTCTGCCAATCATTCTATAATATAATAGTTAAACTACAATTCGTTTCGTCAATAAATGGATTCATGATTTGATTATTTAGGGAAAAATATTTTTTTTATATTCAAAGCTCTTCTTTTTACAATGAAAAAATATCGAACTTCCAATAACATCAGAAAGAATTTTCTTCTAATTAACGTTTATGTAAGTTCAGATTACAATACTTATCGAATGTTACCCATAATATTATTAGAACCACATATATATCAATAGTAAGATGAGATTCTCTGTATTTGTTTTATTAAACTTCAATTACGATTTAAAGAAAATTAAAAATAAATATTTGAATTGATAGTTTTTAAATCAAAAATTCACTGAATTGAAATCATTAATTAGACTTAAATTATAATTTTTTTGGTTGTGTTTTATTTCAGATCATCACCCAAGGTGGTGTGACTTACAAAAACGAGCCATGGCATCGTGAGTGCTTCACATGCACACACTGCTCAACATCTTTGGCTGGCCAGAGATTTACATCCCGTGACGACAAACCATATTGCGCTGAATGCTTCGGAGAACTCTTTGCCAAGAGGTGCACATCTTGCACCAAGCCCATCACTGGTAATTTGAATGCGCTGTAGTATAATAAAATACAATTCTACACCCAATACCTTGACGAAACTCATTAAATATGTTATTTTTTAGGTATTGGTGGCACTCGCTTCATTTCTTTCGAAGATCGTCACTGGCATAACGATTGCTTCATCTGCGCTAGCTGCAAGACCTCTCTTGTCGGCCGAGGCTTCATCACTGATGCGCAGGACATTATTTGTCCCGAGTGCGCCAAGCAGAAACTTCTTTAAATCCGTTGAATACGAACCGATCTATCAGAAGCATGATAAAATTTTATTATCTATGATCAAATCATTTATTTTATTCGTATAGATCTAGATGTCATAGAAATTAAATCATTCATTAAGATATATTTTATGGAAAAAGAAGGAAAAGTTCTTCACTTATTTATTTGTTCAATTTATCAGCCTTTTTATCAACGCATATTTGGTAACCAAAATCATTTTATAAATAAATTAACTTGTCAAAATAATTATTAAAAGTAATTATCAAAATATATTTTAATTTATTAAATTGTTTTTTATTTACTTAAACTAGTGATTGTAGTTACTTAAATATATAAATTTAACTATGCCTTCTTCTAACATTGTGAATAGCTTCCATTATTTTATTATTATGCGTTTGTTATTTCAAATATTCAGTATATATTATTTGTGAATTATTTGTTGAACTTATATCCCATTTTATTAATTAATTAATTACTGTAATTATTGCCTTAAAAAATCTTTATATTGACTACATTAGAAACAAAAAATGCCTTAAAATTTTAAATTAAAATATTTTTTTAAACGAATCCCAATCGAGCGCTACATTATTTACACTGTTCATTTAGTAAATAATATGAAAATATATCACGCGTGGCCTTAACAAGAGATTTCAAAGTATTTTACTAATACCTTTAATACTAAATATATATATTTGTATTGGATTTAATTTTTTTCTTTATCACCCATTTTTAAATAGTTGATAGTTCTTTATTTTATTAATTAAATATTGCTACCTTTATCATCCCGTATTGATTTTATATGCATGTCTTTATTATTAAGTGAGATTTGACATCACATAATCTGTAGATTAAGAATTATGAGGTGCTTGATGATGGATTTTGAAAATCTTTAGTTTTTATGTTGTCAGTTGTCGGGGAAGACAGGTATTGGTGCGAGGACAAACTAATATGAATTTAAAAGATCGTGTATGAAATTCAGCTTGTAAGATTAATTGTATAAGCATAGTGTTTGTTAATTGTGTTTAAATTCAAATATATGAATTTGTTGGCCTAATCAAATATGGTTTAATTTTTTTGCTTTTTTTTCAAATTAAATCAATGAATCTGCCATATTCTATTTTACTGAAAAATGAAATTAATATTAAAATCGTTAAATATAAACATATTATTAGATATATTTCTAGATTGATTTTTAATTAAATGTGTATATATTTACACAAAATAATAGGATATATGAAATATACGATGTTGTTTTTTTTTTTAATGTTGTAATTTTGTTTATTTCTATATATTTAACATTTTAGCATTATTAACACATGAGCGAAATAATTGGTGCTACTTTGGTGAAGGTTTAAAAGATCATAACAATATACAACCTCAAAGTGGCGGTTTTCAACGTTTACTGTACACATTTGATTTTTGGATAAATTTCTCAAGTGTACTCTTCAATGTGTATATTGTTTAAATTGGCTTTTCTAGTCAACGCTGTGAATTTTTTACATTTATTTATTGCCTTGCTGAGATTGGATACGCCAACGGTCTCGTATTGTAAATGATTGACATATTTATTTTGTTAATAGGAACATCATGTAAATATTTCAAGCCATATTTGTCAGTGCATATATAGTTTATGCTCATAGATTAGTTATCGCTTACATGCTTCTTTTATAATTTTGAAATTATTCACATCTGTATTATCTATCTATCTATTTTTTAATAAAACAATAAAAACATATTATATTTTTTATTAAATAATATTTGGCTTATAAAAAAATTGTACCTAAATATATATGGATTGCAGAGATTCAAAATTTTGTATGCTAGTCAGTTCCAAAATATTTTTGGCCAAAGTGATTTGGAGCGACCGGGTGAAGTTCCGATGTGAGAATTTTCATTTTCGGGAAATATTCCACAACAGTTTTTGCAGCGAACGGTGTACAAAATAAATTTGACAAAATAATACATTCCTCTTTAACGCCGTGCTCTTTCAAAACATTGACAGCCTAAAATAAAATAAAATATCAATGGATTATAACAATTAACGTATTTGTTGATCATCATAAAAGCATACTTGTGAAACTGTATTTCCGGTAGACATAATAGGATACATTAATAAAACCTGTCGTTTTGATATATCTTCAGGAAACTTTGCATACACAACTCTTGCAGCATGCGTATCTGTATCACTTTCAACTAAAATTTTTCCGATACGTATAGACCGACAACAATCACGCAGACCCTACAATTCACATCTGTTATAAACACACAACATTTTAATTCAAACATTGAAAAAGCATCAATACTTGTTCCATAGCCTCGCCAGATCGCACGATGGAAACTCCACAATTTCCGGAACGATACTTGAGACCTTCATAAGTGGCACCGGTCGGTGTGACGACCTCACAACTCGTGAAAGGCAATTGATTCAAACTTTCCTCAATCACTAAACGTATCAGCCTATCCGCATAGAATTTGAAATCACTTCTAGTAGTGTTACTAAAACGAAGATTAAAAAATCATTGTACAAAAAGACATGTTGCAGATCAGTTGATAAACAAATAAAGTATGGTTAGGAAAGATTGATTTACCGATCTCTGATGATCGTTTGGAGTTCACGGACATTGTCATTTGGTGGTAAGATGGTCAATGTGGGTCCGAAGTCATGAAAACGACCTATAGTTGTATCGATTGTAGTACTCATCACGAGGACCTGTCACGATGCCTCGAGGCGCCGGCTCTCTTTGACACTTCGCTTTGACATTTTTGGTCTAAGCACTAGAAATTCAACGATCTATAACTGAAACGAATCCAATAATTCAATAATATTATGGTTAAAACAATTTCATATTAGACGTTATAGTATATGTAAAAAGTATTTTTTAAGTACTTAAGTACTATTTCTTGCTAACCAATTTTTTTTCCACTACCTATAGCAGTGCTCTGCAACCGGTGTGCCGCGGCACATTGATGTGCCGTGAGCCGGATACAGGTGTGCCGCGGCAGAATTCAATGTATTTTAAATTTTATGATTTTTCATAATATTGGTTATTTTTTAAAATGAATAATTATTGTAATTAAATAAATTTTCAATTTTCATTTTATCATACACATTTTCTAGTAAAAAAGACAATTATAGTGGTCGAACATATTTAAGTTTAGCGTCTATTTTTTTTTCCCGGCCATATAATTTGCTGTTATCTATATAATTTAGCTTTTGGTGTGCCGCAGAATTCAAAGAAGACTTTTAGTGTGTCGTGAGTGAAAAACGGTTGCAGAACACTGACCTATAGTATCATTATCATCATTTTGATAAAATCAAAACCTTCGAGGGTATAAGTCGCTTATTGCTTATGAGCGTCGTTCATTACTCGTGAACGTACCAACCTCTCAAGCGGTGAAACGCATACATATACAAATCCAGTTATAAGTTTTAAGTTGATAACTTGCATTCGCGCACACATTCGCATCCAACTTTTGATGTACGTCAGTCGATTATTTCTATACGAAATAGAACCCAACCCAACCTAACCCAATCTAACGAAAGAAATTGGGTTTTGAGTTGATAAATTGATCGAGGTGTTGAATACTCTAATGATATTGCTTCGATATCTGAACAAAAAGTTTTGTACGATTAACTGTCTAACTGCGAATAAGTATAGGTGCATGTACGTGTAGAAACGTAATGCCGGGCGCCAACTTAAGAACTAGGCACGCCAATCTATGTACGCGTATAAACGCGTTTTACCGCTTGGGAGATTGGTACGTTCATGGGCAGTAAATAAAATTTATTTAGATTTCTTCCATGTTTGAAAATAATTCTTTTTTTAGTTTTTGAATGCAATTTTTATATAATTAATGAAAAAAATGATTTTTTAATGAAATAAATTCTTTCGATCTTAAAAAAAATATGGTACAGGGGCCCCAAAAATATTGCTTCACATTCTTTATTTTCATTGTCACATAATAAATAAAAGGTTTTCATTATTCGCTATTGTGAAAATGATCAAATTCACGTGCGCTAGCGTGATTTGAGCGAACGTCTGTTTTATTATAAAAATCTAATGGTCATAATATATGCTTTGAAAGTTGAACAACCAAGTCGACTGTCAGTTTGACGTGTGTCAGTTCAGTGATACGAGGCGATGGTGATATTTAATCATAATTTACGTTTAAATTCTGTCATTCTTTAAAAATGATCCAAAAAGAAGAATCAAGCGACGTCGAGTTACCTGTAGTTTCACAAAATTCACCTATCAAAGTAATATTGAATTGTATTTTATAATTTGCCTTGCAATTTGAATAGAGCGAATATTTGAAGATAAATTATTGTTGTAAATAATTTAGAAACAGAAAAGAAAATCATCATTTAAAAGGCCTAACGCGAGCATAATAGCTGCCCAAAGAGAACGAGAAGCAAGACTGGAGAAGGCTGCTTTAAAAATTCTCGAAGTGAGTCCACTATTAGATTCATATAGGATTTTCATTTCAACTCAAATGTTTTCCACTTCAAAGCAAATATTTTCCATTTAAAATTGAATATTCTTCATTTTAAATAAAATATTTTTTATTGACATAATTTACAACATTTTAAGTAATTTTTTTGGAAACGTGTCGGAAAAAAACTTCCAACGTTTGACTTATTGTCAGTATCCATTGTCAGATCGATTACTTTACATATGTAATTATAAAGAACTAATTCCAGGTATGTAAAAATGTACAAAATCGCTTACCAGCATTACAAATGTGAACGATAATGGAGAAAAAATATTTTCAATAAATAACGGTTCGACATGAATCAACGATGATTTGAAATCAAACATTTATTTTGAAATCAAAAATATCTTATTTAAATTGGAGAATATTTAATTTTAAATAGAAAATATTTGGTTTAGAGTGGAAAACATTTAAGTTGGGGTGAAAAACCTGTATACATGTAATTTATCGAATAAATATTTATATTTACTATAATATATATCAAAAAATTTGCAAATTTATCTTTTTGTTTGGTTTGATGGTTTTAAATATTCATTTACAGGAGAGTACAAAGAATTTCAATAAAAGCAAATCAAGTCTAGATTTATCAACGATTGATCCTAAATGCACAATTGAAGAGTTATATAATATATTATTTAACGAGGTCTCTCTTGATGAACATATCGAAGTGTTATCTGAAAATACTGGAATAGATGTAAAAAACATAGATTTTGCTAATTTAAATTTTTCCATGCAAAATGCTGAATTTTTGAGAAAGTCTTTCAAAATACTTCATAGTTGTGAAAGAGATAGTGTATTGGAAGATTGTTTAAACAATGTATGTAATCAAATTTAAATTGTATAAACACATTATTGAAATTAATTTAACTTTATATTTATTTCAGTTTATAAGTGACATTCATTCACTTCTAATCAAAACTACGGGACCTGTTGACCTAGAATTGTTGAATGTATTTATTATATTTTTTTCGATATTGATGGTAGATAAAAGATTGAGATGTGTTATGACAAATACTAATAAAGCAGAAGTTCTGGATTTATGCCTTCAAAAAATACCAATTGAATTTCAAACATCCGAACTTGTGAGTATAATTTCATATATTTATATTTCAAAATTATTTTGCTCAGTTTGATGTAGATTTGAATCATTTATATTTTCAGGTATCTTCGATATCACAAAGATTGTTAAAAATGTTTTCACATTTCCATGATAGACTATATGTAGCTCAGTGCTTTGAAACATTTGACTGTTATTCACATGAGTATGAAAAACATTATATGCTTTTGGGAAATAGAATATGCAAAGAAGTCTTACACTACACTTTGTTCGATATATTACATATTGAATATAATGAAGAAATTGTTCAAAATATTTCATTTTGTGACTTGAAAAAGTTGATTTTGAAGATCGATAAAAATACTTTCACACTTTATGAACATTATGTTATTATCAAAATTTTATGCATTTTACGAAATGGTATAATTTCTCGAAAAAGAAAAAATATGAGTAAAGAAGTAGAAGCTCAAAATTGGTTTTTGACTAGTTTCAATCAACGTGCATTTTTATCTCGGAATATTGATGCTAATAAGGTGTTTTTTTTTTATTTCTCCATAGACATATTTTAATGCATATGTTATTATAATACTTGATGTGTACTATATTTAAAAAAAAAATACTAATTATAATAAAATTTTATTCATTCGCAGGTCAAGTCGCTGTGTTCTCAAGTAACACTTTTGTGGGATTAATTCATATTGAAAAATCAAAGAAATTCAAAACCTGATGAAGTCAATTTAATATATTTTTTTTTATTTGTGTTTTTTAATAATAAAGTTTTGTTAAAAAAATTGTTCTATTTGTAATTTTTATATAGTTTTCAAAAACATTTTTTGATTTGTAATTAATTTTAATATTGATCAATGATAAATATAAATATTTTCAAATTTAGAAAAATAAAAAAAATAACAAAATTCAAAATAACAATTTTCATATTTATTTTATCTAAAAAAATCTAATATTTTTTTTTATTGAATCTCTTCATTACAAACCAATTCTTTCAAGAATTTAAATTAACTGATAATTTTTATACAATACTAGCTGAATCCGACAGCCATTGTTCTACCGATCTGTATTATGACAGCTTGATATTATTCTATGGGCGAATAAATTCAACAAACAACAGGACTCTTTGTAATTAATTTTTTTTTTGTTTTAATGATGTAAATATTCTTTTCGACAAAAAAATGCATATACATGCCAATTTTCATAGTGATCGGTCGAACAGTGTCGGAGTGAAACACTTTCAAATATATATATGTACAAACATCCATTTTTATATATAAATACTCTTTAACCTTTCTTTACCGGTGATGTGTATCTTCTACACATTGCTCTAATAACCATCAATATCTCTATAAATATAATAA
>JAOXNN020000027.1:3922237-3946769 GCA_028571205.2 Hydropsyche betteni | reverse complement strand
TATTACGTAATAAAATAAAAATTAAATATATCTATGCAAACGAACGATTATATTATTTAATTATTTATTAACGAAATTTATTAAGTATATGTAATTCGAAATATTTTCAACAATATTATACAGACATCATGAAAAGTAATAACCATACTATAATATTACGTAATTATCGCGCTTTTTTAAAATTAATTATTTATTAGAGGCGTCTATCGTGATTTAAGGGAATTGATTAATCAATTAATTTTAAGTATGAAATTATAGACGTTAAGTGTATACACATAAAGATCATATTTGAATAATTTTATAGTATGTATTTAAAAAAAAAACTAAACGGACTCAAGTGGGCATTAGCGCTGAGGTTTGATCGCTCGTTTCGCGAGCAAGACGAACCGGGTTTAAATCTCGACGGAGACAACCATCTTTTAACTCGTAATCTTAGCCGCGAGCTCATTCGAACAGATACACAGACGGACTTACACACACAGAAATCTGCTATTATATATATAAGGAATAGATACAGTAATGATCAATGAAACTGCAACACTTTGAACACTTCATTTTTATCCATTATCTGCAGAATACATTACCATCCTTTTTTGAATCCACCCACAGATAACTAAATAAGAATAAACAAAGTATGTGATATGTTTTGTGAAGATATGACAATTTTCGGAAAAGTTTTAAATGAGAAAAAATATAAATTTTGAATTACATGTAATTAAAAAGTAGGGAAAAAATAGCGTTTTTTCGATATTAAAGAAATCTAGGCTCCCTCCACATGACATTTCTGAAAATATTCAATTTCGTAAAATTCAATTTTGTAATGAATAAATAACCGGAATTTAAATAAGAAACGAAGATTTAAAAATCAAAGTTTTTATTAAGGAAAAACCCTACCATTTTATCATTTCCTAAATATTATACATTGAGCTGGGAATACTCATTTGGAAACACGAGTGAATAACTCTGGAACACTAATATCTGGAATTCAAAATTAAAACACACAAAATGATTATTTTTACAAGTTTCAAATTATTTCATTCTTTTTAGCACTATAATACTTTCAATTTTTAAATAATAGTAATTTTTTATTTCATTCTCATGGTAATTGTATTCCAGAGTTAAAACTGAGCTCCGCAGGGCATTCTATAAATAAATAGCTTTAATATTAATGCTTGATGGTCTGCAAAGCAGTGCACACATACACACAGCACAAGAAAATTAATCAAACAAATTTCATTAGAATTAAAACTAAATATGAAAAACTTGAATTTGAATGTTCAAAATTCTAAAGGCTATTTAAAAGTCTACATCTCAATATTTTGATAAATAATATAATATAAAATTGTCTTCATCATAACATATAGTCGTTTGGAATGCAACACAGCTAATGTGACAATAAGTAAAACTACAAAAAACTTTGATTTGTGAATTCAAATTTTATTTATTTTAAATTTAATAAATATATCATTGAAATAGCAAAATACATCCGAAATTGAATGTGTAAAATACACAACAAAATCACATTCAAAGTGTTGCAAACCTAACGGCTATGTTACTTAATAATAAGATAAATGAAAAACCCGCATACAATAGTAAAATATCACTAATGTTGGTAATTTCAAGCTTGAATTAGCAAAATTACCGATAAGCACTTAAAATCGAAAATAAATTAAGAAAGCTTGAATCTATCAATCGACGTTCCTGGTATATTTTTGTATACCCCAGTTCTATTATAAAACCATTAATTTTTTTACAATATGGTTAACATTGTGAAACTTACTTATGAAAATATTTTCAAACGTCTATGATTTATAAAGATTTGAGTTCATAGACATATAATTTCATAAATCTAATTAAGAATATTAATTTTAGTATGTACTCACATAAAATACAAAATAAGCAGTACACGTTTATTTTTTTCCGTTTGAGTCACTTAATTAACAAAAACATTTAAGTCGTAGCAATGCGATAATGTCAAATAACAAATTTGTAAGTAAGTATTCACTGAATTTGTTTAGATGTTAAATTAGTCAAATGGAATGTTTTTTGATGTATTTATTATCAATATGCAGTGAGAAATAGAATAGGTTTTGTGCAAATAGAATATGACAAACCTGCACCACTCAATGTAAGTTAACATTAGATTTTTTTTTTAATTTTCATACAGAAATAAACAGCATGATTCAGAAATTATCAAATAAATATTCACTATACAAGCTTGTGAAATTTTCGAAACAGTAAACTAATACAAACAAGAAAAAACTAATAAATAATAATTTGAAAAAATGAAACAACAGCTGTGCAAATATATAAATATAATTTAACTAAATTACAATTAATTATATACACGACATATACATATAGCTCATACAGCAACAAAAACATATTTCTGTACAACGGTCCATATGTATAAGAAAGCAGTGTTTTTCAGAAATTATCCTAAATATTTATAGTGTAAATTGATTATTCACCGAAAAATACTATATATTTGTGACAAGAATATTATTTTTCGGTTCAAATTGAATTTATTAAATTATTTGTTGTATGCAAACATAGTTTCTATTAAGTATTTCTGATCGCTGAACAAGGATACAACTGAAAAAGTATAACTCCATAAAAAGTGTCGAAAAACACTGCTACAGTACAAAATCATAAGATTTTCAAATTTTTAAATTTTTTCAGGTAATCTAATTTGTCACCTTTTACCTGGATGCCACGAATGTATACGTAACTTTTAATTATTAATGTTAGTCTAGAAACTATACATCCACTGAATATTCTTTGTTATCTTTTTATATTAATTTATACATTGCTTAATTTTTATTTGGGTTAGGGATCGGTAATCAGCAGCTTATGAATCAACATCAAATTTTGACTAAGTCAAATTTCAAAAACTTTTTTAATATAAAAAATATTGTAACTGAAATGTACTTGAATATGTTGTTATAAATAGTTTCAGTATGATCTATAAAATTTTTAATTCTTAAATACATTTCCCGATCACTAATCTAAATAGAAAATTATTACATAACAAATGAGTTGAAAAAGATACATATTCAAACCGATAAATGTAAAAATACAACTACAAATTATTTCAATACATAGGTTTGTCACAATTCGTCGGTTTCAAGCGATACATATCCTAAAATTGAAACATTTTCCTTTTAAAGTCCAACAAACTGGTCATGTATAAAATATAGAATGTTTTGTTATTTAAATATACATATCGATACATTCGGTTACAATTAATTTAAATTTGGCAAACATTACTACTTAGCCACTATGCTGTTTATCTTTTTTTTCGAACAACTATTAACAATTCGGCCAAAGTTAATTCCAATGATTATTATTTATGTATAGTTTCCCAGTCGTATTCCATGTACCTATTTAAAATATCTATCATCTACTTTTTGGGTCTAAGATTGAGGAATCCTGCACAGGCAAGATACCCTCCGATTGGATAGAAAAACAATTCACAGCCAAAAAGAATTGTAAAGATACAGATATTAAATCATGGGATATTCATTAAAAATATGTTTATTTGATAAAAAAAATATTATTTTTGTAAAATTTTCGTATAAAACTTCTCCATAATGCTGAAATAAAAAACGAAAATATCTTACTCGCGTCTGATTCATAAATGCCTTATTAGTTGTGCACAGTGCATTTATCATTTTTGGTAGTTAACAGCATCCAAAATAATGTATCATTTGTGTACATATAAGAAAATTTATATGCAAAAAAAACACACAAAACATAATTTTAACAAATGCCTTCATATACCAAAATAAAAACTACTCATTATATTAAATAAATAAAGTATAGCAAACATAACAAATTGGTTGGTCCAACTAAATCGTAAATGCAAAATAAGAAATAAAAATAAGTTTTTTTTTTCATACGTTGTCAATGATAGAAAATAGGAATGGCAAATGAAAGTTTAAAAATTACAATATCTTATGACATGTCAGTGTCAAATGACGTTCACTTTCCCTTTAGATGAATATGAGAGTAACATAAGTATGAACGAAACTGTTTTTCAGTATACAAATTAATAACAAATAACAGGATATTATTTCTATTCGCATACTTTCTTTCCGATGGTGACACAATATGTCCGATGACACAAATTAACCACTATTTAACATACCAATTGACGGAAAGACGTTCATGCGAAATCGACCGAAAATAAAGGCACGAAAAGGAATCAGTTGGCTTTGATCTTATTCTCGTAACAGTTGTTTTCGATTTGTCCGTTCTGTCTCACGGAGGACTTCATGCTGATGCCCTCGCCAGGCTTGGTGATGCCTTTCCTACCCCTCTCGCCGGACAAGTACGCCTTGTAGAAGAACCGTGCAAACAGAACGAAGTACGAGAAATACATGGCTATGGAGAGCTTGATATTGAACTGAGATATGTGGCAAGAGTGCGGTGCGTGATCCTTGAGGTAATTGTGCGCCCAAACATTCACGGCACATCCTACGATCATCTGCGAGAGTTGGAGCGTCGTAATAACCATGGCGAATTGTTTGGGTGGGAAATAGCCCATACTTCTTAAGGCATAGTAGGAGTACATTAAACTATGCACGCAATAGTTCATGACGATAAACCATCTCGCCGAGGCTGTGTATTCGGTGTAGGAGAACCACGAGTAGAGCAGTACGGTGATGTGATGGTACCAGTGTAAGAAGATGAGGGGTTGGCGACGTAAGACTATGAACACCGTATCACCCAGTTCAGGTAGTTTCGATAGGACAAACATCCACGTCCAGAAGCCGCTGACTTTATCTTGCTCGATAAAGCTGGAAAATAAAAAAAATAAGTTTAGTATATATGAATTGCTTGTGATGAAAAAATTATTATAATATATTGGATTTTATTTAGATATCAAAAATTGAAAAAAAAAACAAATTATAATGATGAACATCACTAATTGAATATTAAAATAATATAGTTTTTATGTGCTGTTTTTTATTCCAAATATTAATTCAATTAAATATTGACATTTAAAAAAAGTTAATATATGGAATTTAAATCGAGAAAAAAAGACCACAATGACCTACAAATATGTGCATGAAAACCAGCTATTGAAAAATAGGCAAGATTTTTTATTTATTTTAGAAGCAAATCAAATTTAAAAGATAGAAAAATTACATTCATCTTATTTTTTCTCTTCATAATGGAAAAAATACAAGCAATTGTACAATTTCAATTCAATGCAGTTACTACCTATAATTTGTAGCAACAATTGGAATGATGGTAGCAAAAACATCCTAGGCTTTATTTAACTCTTATGTCAATGGCAAGGATACCCTTTCGAACTTTGACATTACCTACCCATCTATCATCATTATCATCATCATGTGAGGTCACCTAGTGGGCACCCGGGTGCTCTCGGTATTTGTAATAAGTAGCAACACCGGCTATATAAGCGTTAATATTATAACTATAAATATATTCAATTTCTTTCCATTTGCAATAAAATAACTTAATAGCGGCAATTTAAGTTTTTCTCGACAGTGAATGAAACTTCTAAGTTGTTGCGAAACGTGATCGCACTTAACATTGCACGTTTTTTTCCGTGAATCCAATATTTGTCAAGGAAAAACCACGAGAAAACGACGATTGAGGAAAAACGATCATTCAATGAAAAGGTACACGACAATATGTCAATGCAAACACGGTGTTTATATAAGACGGACATGTTCTCGCAAAACTTTCATGGCAGCCGACAGAAAAATGACGAACGCAAAAAATAATAATTGGAAAAAAAAACAAAAACGGCATACCAATTTTCATAAACAACATCATAAAAAAGGAATAATGTCGCCATTGTTTTGAAGCCCATCAAAAATCAATTAAGAAACGAAAACAAATGCTCGCTTAACCCGATTCTCACATTTTTAACGATTTCGACCATATCGTATCGAATCGTCTACATTTCATATCATCAATCGAACAAATTAAGTAAAATAAGCGATATGATCAACGGACATGGCCTAATAAGTTAAGTATCGATTGAAAAATAATAATTGAATGATATAATACGGAACGAGATGTGACCTTTTAAAATTTAAACATGTAAATCGATAAAAATACCAACAAATACAATATGACCTACATTCGACACGGAAAAGAATGCAATTATGCAACTCTTTCACGAAGCTCATACAAACACAAAAATATAATATACGACGCATTCAGCTTGTGCATCAGACTGCACTAACGAAAGAGCAAATCTCTACAAAATCTGAAGGCTTTCAGGTTGCATAAGACATATAAAAGGGTCGATCGTTTCGCAACAGCCATACGAATTGGATTAAATGTATATGAAACGTATACATAAATGCAAAGATATAATAATGTGTTGATACGTACGCGTTAATTAGCGAAATTGAACGAAAGTCGAATTGTTTGGGAAGTTTCGCCGAATTCAATTAAACGGTTTAACGGTCCGTCGCATAATATTATAAATGATTCGGTGAATTTCGAAAGTATTAATCATCGTATTGTTTATTTTTTTGTGTATTTCGAATTATTGGAACTGTCCGAATTTCCGTTTTTGCAGTATCTGTTTTTTTAAACAGAAATTATTAATCATATATATTGAGGATTAAAAACATAATAATTCAGATATGAATAAATAAAATTTTATGGCAAGTACAAAAAAATCAATAATTCAAATTAATGAGAAAAAAACCAGTAATTTAGTCATACCCAACTTTTTCATGGGTATTTAAATTTCAAGCGAGACATATCAATTACAGAAAACGTAAATAATTTTTATTACATAAACAACACATTCACTTCAATTTTATAATATAATATAAGATATTTTACGATAAATTCGAATATAAAATCCAATACATAATAAATTACGTTTTTCTCGATAAAAACTCACCTCGGTATGCAAACGGAGTGGTAAAGACCATAATTTTTCAGCACGTGCAAAAATTCGGGCAGCGTCCGGCAAGCTCCCATAATGCTGAAAGCAGCCAGACACGTGTTCCATACTACCAATGTGCCTCTGAGTTCGAATCTGAAACAATTTTTTGAGTATATTAATAGGCTGTGAAAAATGTTGGGAAGTTCGTGAAAAGAGAACCGCTGAATTAATCTTATCGTTAAAAATGCTTTCGAAACGCTTTGCTAAAAATGAGATAATGGTATTGAAAGGGCACTTTGAAAAATGCATTTAGCGTTGACGTGAAAAGATAAAAAAAAAAATCGTGGACATGAAGTAATAAAAAAATTATATTTTAACACACGTAATCCCCAATTGGAATACGAAGTATTTGTTGCCCTCAAATATTGCAAATAATAACATATTTAAGTAAGAAAATCTAAAAAATTAAAAATAATCTGTATTGTAAGTTTCAAGTATCACGCAATAAAAGCTAAAAATTGACGGGATATGGATTATTTTGATTGAAATTCAATCATAAAAAGTACAGTAAACCATCCTATTATTTCGAGATAGGTTCGACGTTACGGGAGAACTTAGGGAAATTAATAAATGAAAATTTTTCATTTTTCTTTTTTTTGGACATTTTTACGTGTTAATTGCTTGTTTCAAATGCATTTGAAACATTTTTTTTTAAATTACGTTAAAGGGAATACGCCGCAATCGTTAAAGGGGACGAGACGTCATAAGGGGTTTACTATACATGTAAATCAAATACAGAAAAGAATTATACTATAAATCAATACAACGAAGTAAAAAAAAAATCAATCATACAAAACCACAAACTGTACCACAATAAAAAAAATCTAAATAAACACGTAAAAAAACATTCAACAACAAAATGTAACAATTCTAATAAAAAAAAACATAATTGATACCAATTACAAATCACTTCCGCGGTCGAAAAGGGTCAACTTAAAACAAAAACCGATAACGAAAACCCGACATTCCGCAATTACGCGATTATAACAATCAATTTCGCTTCGTGTTAACGAGTGGCGTGATGTCGATAAGCCAGAAAATCAACAACATTCTTCGCAATTAAAAATCAACTTCTGTGACCCGCGAACCGTAAATGCGATAAACGTGACCCCCGAAGTCGAAGATCAAACGAGGATTGAGATAATCCATAGATTTGCTGTCGAAGTGTTGTTTTATTTTCGGAACGGCAGTTAAAGTTCACCTTTCGCGGCCGACGATATTGTGGCACGTTTTTTTCGCGTGATTTGGACGATGATGAAATAGATTTTTCGTATTAAATAAGCTGAAATGATTATCGGCGCATTTTAGTTTGGATGTTATGATTTTAATCGAATTTCTATGTGAAATTAATATACTTATTAATTAAAGGTCGCGTTATCTTTTGATAGATATTTTTATAGACGAAAGAAAAGGCAATCTTATCGTTGAAGATTTATAAATGGATTTGAAAATTTTCAGTTTTTCGCGAATGTCATATTGACACAAATTGATGGGTTTATTTAAACGTCGCAAATCGCAAGATCGACTTGATAATGTTATAAAAACTAAAAAATATGTGTGAAGATTATGGTAAATAAAAGAAAATTTTTATTACCATAAGCAAAAAACGAAAGATGAAAAAATATCTATGACAAACAAATGTTTCAATTCAAATAATAGTATTTGAACAACGGTCTAAAAAAAGTGAAAGAAACAAATATAACTTATTTTAGTTATTTGAAAATATTTTTCGAAGAATTTGTTCCAAAAACTTTTCATAAGAAATATTTAAAAACATTAAAATTATCGACCATTATAAAACAACGATTTGGCGTCATCGATACCATTTAAAAAAAATATATAACAACTTTTGAAATAGAAATTCAAACTTTAATTTTTACTTTACTTTATTTTATTATTAAAAAAATCAATAGATTCGATTACAGTTTTTTTTAATCTACTGATATTTTTGAAAAAGCAAGTATTAAAAATTGGAAAACACTTTTTTCTGGTAAAATAAATGACATGCTATAAGGATAATAAACACATATTTGACCAACGATGATCAAAGTCTTCTGGGAAAAAAACGACACCTTTTATAAGACGAATAGGAAAAAAAAACATGTGAAAATTGCATCATTAAATGGAATCATCCAAACAGATCAAAGTTTAGTGAGCAAAAACAATATTTGATTCCAACTAACGAAAAACAAACGGAAAACACTTAAATTTACAAAAAAAAAGAAACAAATCATAATATTTACTATATAAGAGGATATTGACAATAATTAAAATGGAAAATTTCCCCTTCACTTAAAAATTAATAATGCAAATATTATCTAAGATTCTGACGCAAACGGTAAAGATCTTTACGGTGATACTCGATAGTGATAAAACTTAGAACGTAGTTTCGATATTTACGTTAGATCATCGCGAAAAATAAAATGGCAAGTCTTTCAAAAGAATGAATATATGTAATCAAACAAAATTGAATGTAACTATTATAGTATTCTAAACACGTCAGACAAAGTCTTAACAAAGTTTTCCTCAACATGTCATTCTCAAAGCTTATGGAAAAAAACCTTAACAATCTCTATCCGAGACGACTAGATCGTAAAAACTCATTAACATACAAGACGAAGTCAATAAAATATATAATTGATTAAGAAGCAACAAAATTATCATATAAACAAGTTCAAATCAAAGTACGTCGATTAAAATGAAAATATCGCACACGAGTGAGATTGAACCGTAATAATAACGCACAAAAAAAATCTAATAATAACAACAACACTTATTAAGTTCAAAAACCTTAGACAAGCACTTGCACAAAAAACGTTCGCAAAAAATCTAAATAAAAAATTCGCCATATTCGGCAACTGCTTTCCAAGACGACAAAAAAAACCGAAGCGAAATATCAATCAATAGATCCGAGACTATAAAATTTGTTCTAAACATTATTTCACCATTGCAAAATGGTTACTATTTAAATGGTCAGAATTTAAATACGATTTTGATCAGAATTTTTATCCCATTGATCAGAATTTTAATCAAATATTGAATAGTCAGAATTTTAACTGGGTTTATCAGAATTAATATTAAATGGTCAGAATAATATTAAGAACCCTAACCTATCCTGATCGTATCGTTATTAAATTCTGACCATTTATTATTTTATTCTGACAATTCCATCATTTTATTCTGACAGTTTTTAATTAAAATTCTGACCATTTAATTTTTTGCCTTGCAAATTGGAATTTTTTTCCTTCAAAACAAACAAAAGATCGAAAATTATTTTCCACCGTAAATATTCATAGAAGTAAATCCAATGCGCAATTCCAAGAACGTAAACCGACTTGCATAAGATTAACGATTCATTCAATAATTAAACTGGTCGACTGTTAAACGACAATTACCCTTCAATTAAAGGGCGGCCTCGAAGAGAAGTTGTAAAGCGGACCATAAATAATAAACAGGAAGTGGAAACGGCGACATTTGCATCATTCTTTATTCCTTTTGCACTTTAACCGCATTCCTAGTTATTAAAAGTGCTCGGATAAGCGAGGTTTTGCCGGGCGTATTCATGACTTTTTGATGAGGCTTCGATGAAAGCCTCCAATTTGCGGATGGAAATTGAACGGTGGATAAGTGTTGTATATGTAGAATTTTTTTGTAAATGAATTCGGATATTGTACGCGGAAAATAAGATATAATGGCAATTTTGATACTTTTGAAGTAAAAAATATATATTTTATATAAGTATAAAATTATATATTATTTTATGTACACGATAAAAAATATTCAATAAGTTATTTAATAGCTGAGATGAATATGGAATTTTTATCGAAGATCATGCGTATTGGGTTTTGATCATTTTTTAACACTCTAAAATTCGAATGTGATATTTTCGATTTGTTTTAAAAGTAATTTTTTTTGTCTTAAATTAAGCACAATAAACGGGATAATAAAACTGAGATTGCGACTGTGAATAATTATTAAAATTTACATTGCGATTAATCGACAAAATATTGTGTATAATTTGTTCCAAATAATAAATAGAATGAATAAAATTTATCAAAATGTATAATTTCTACTGAACACATTATTTGGATCACACTCACAGTTCCATCAATATACGGAATCAATTTCAAATTAAATACACGTTTAACCACCGACGTTTCCCTCATTAATCAGCGAATTAAAGATTTTCCCGAAAGATTCCGACAAAAAAAAAACAACAACGATAACAACTCGACATCTGAACCACGACAAAACTCCAAAAACATAATAGACCTGTCGCAACGCGGGAATTCGAAACCGAAAATCGATGCAATTGAACATTTTCCATTTCGACACGACAATAACGACGAATACGTGCACGTGTTACAACCAGCAAAATATCACCACCACGAAAATCCATCGGATAAAACGCGCGTTTCCAAAAAGAAAAACACGGTTTCGCAACAAAACGACACACTGGCCCCTGACACGAGCCGGCCGGAAAAATCGACGCGTTTCCGGAATTCGGGTCGAAGCCGTTTTTCGATCGATCGGAAAACTTTGTATACAATGGCCGAAAAGTTTGGCTAACGAACTCGTTTTGGACTAGGTCAGACGTTGTCGTATTATTTGGGTTGTGTCGTTTGCCGGAAGATTGCCGTGGTTTTTTTTTTGTCTTGCGTGACGTTCGATGAGGAATTGTCTGTTTTTCGATGGCTGGTGTTGCAATTCAGTCGTTGAGTGTGTTTTTAGGATTGTTGAAAAATTAAAACGTTTCCTTAGTGGTTCTTAATTGTTGTGTGTACGTTTAAATATCTAACAAGGAGAAGGGACGGCTTGGAAAATGAACTATTATATATGAATTTTTTTTTAATAGATTACCTTTATTGTTTTAATATGGCAAAGTATAAAAGCTCACTATCTAGAAAATTTTATTATAAACGGCTTTAAAGTTTCGATGTTGCTTGATGTACAGGTAGTCTTCAACTTACGACGGAGATACGTTCCTGAACATCGATCGTAAGTCGAATCTGTATATATTTTTTTCGGTAGTTTTACTTACTTTTATTAATACAATAACGAAATAATAAATAAATAACATTTGAAAATCTTTCACTGTTTGGATCGATCATTTCAAATTTTTGTATTCCTTGATAAAATAAATTAAAGCAGCAGTCATTTCTTTTAATACGAATTTTTTTGACGGTTTTACATTCCTCCGTATTTATTTCTCACATCCGCATGAGATTTATCATTCAATTTTTAAAAAATAATTAATTTAAAAAAAAATTCGGTCGTAAGTGCGAACCGTCGTAAATAAAAGACTACCTGCATATGCGAATAAATGCCGTCCGGCTATTTGACATAAAGTTGTAAATCGCTGAACAGGCAAGGTAAAAAATGATTTCATATAGAAGTTCATTTCACAGGCCGTGCCTTCTCCTTGTAAGCGATTTCGTAATAAGAAAAATATCAAATCAAAACCAAAGGTTGTATTATACAATAGTATTTTTAATAAACCTTCGAAAGGCCTCGACCAAAATAAGTTGTTTCATTCTAATGAAAATATCAACGGATTAATAACAATAATGATAAGCATATTTAAAATTATCGGACGCATTTTGCAAAGTAAGAGAAACGTGCAAAATTCGCAACACAACACCTCGTGACGTATAAAATCGTATGATCGTATTATTAATCTGAACATCCGATAACACAAAGATAAGCATCTATAAATAAGGCGAGCAATATTTAAGTATTCATGCATCGATCGAAACATGAAAACTGACGATTCAGCCGACAGATAAAACCATATCCGCCACATAAGGCGAAAAGTTCAGCGAAAACGAACGGATCGATTCGTAAAATGCGGAAACTACGAACGTATAAAAAAAATATATATATAATTTGCTTTTTTCGATTTAATTGCATGCCTGGCGATTGTATCTCAACCACAAAACGGTGCGACGGACACGTGGTGTAGCTACTAATGACGCACACGTGGAATTGACGTACGATGACGCAACTTAACACCCAACTGGTTCTACTGGTATAGTTTTATATGGAAAAGAGGTACTGTGAATAAAATTAATAGAAATTGTGAAAAAATCAAACTAAAACATACGTTTATATTATCGCGAATTTCAATTAGACTTCATACTGTATTATCGCGAAAAAAATCGTAATCTAAAAAAAACATAATAATTCCAGCATATATCACAACAGAATAGAAAAGCTTTACGCAACTTATACGAGTATATTAAAAAAAAAAAGTGCCAATAAAAGCATTACACAGCAACATTAGTATGGGAACGAGTGACATACCTCAATGGTCACTCTCGATTTCACTTCGCGAACTGCAAAACGTCAAAACGTCGAACGAGCAAAGAGAGAGTCGAATGGAATTCTTCGACATGCTCTTCAAACGAACACACGAAAAACATATCGCACTCAACGATGCGATTATTCAAAATGCCATTTTGAATATGGGACGGAGAAACGGCGGTCTTTTCGAATCCGACGATTTTCCGCGGGTGGAAACGTAAGTGTTTTTTTTTCGATTTTGAAGTAATTTCTGGGTCAGTCTGTGTTGTGCGTGCTTAGTATATAACACGCTGATGAAATTCTTCGAAGCAGATACACGGCCAGTGGGTCATTCTCGGATGTATGAATATGGATAACAAACACGCCCACTTTGTTGAATCGAACGAAAATAGATGAATTGGGATCTAAAAGTGATTTTTTATCTGGATGAAGAGAACGGTTTGAGACTAATGGTGATTTTGTGGGTGAAAACTTTCTAAATGCGGCGGCGTTTTAATTGCGGGTATTACGAATAGGAAATATAATGATGGTTTTTTCGGATGTATATTTTTTATCGGAGTAGATATGGAAAACGAGTTTTTAGTCGATCGGGTGGAATATATTGAAAATGAGGAAATACGATATCGAAAAATATTGATCGTATCGATTGTTATATCTGAAGATGAAAGTAAATAAAGTCATGTAGACGTTATCTAAAATCGTAACAAAATATAGAATGAATCACGTGTTAAAAAAAACGATTAAGACATGTTTGAATCGATAATACGAGAAAAAAATTAGATTTATCTTAATTGTACGGATAATTTTTTAAATTAGTTCAAACTGGAATTAATCTCACAACCAAGGACAAAACTACACACTTCCAAATTTCATTCATTCATTGAATATCAATGAATGAGATTATCCATCATCCGGTCCGACATTTCCTCGACGAAAAAAATCTTTATAAGTCGATGACACAAAAGATACAGAATGAAATCGAATTCGAGATACAAACGATATATTTATATACAAATAAAAAAAAAACTGCACAAGTCTGAGGTCAAGACAACTTTGTCAAGTCAAGGAATTCAAACCAGTCAAGATCAACAAGACACTCGAGTTGATTGAGCTGATGTCACGCCGTTTTTCTAAAAAAGTCAACATTTTTTTGTATTTACTTAAACTTGGTCCGCAGTGCGAAAAAACGTATTTTCCAAAAAAGTGATTCTTAAAAAAAACATTATGATGGATGCTTCTAAAATATTTGGAAAAAAATTGAGGGACGAAATCTATTGATAAATATTTTCAAAAGAATAAAGGTTAATCATATTGATTTTACGAAAAAAAAAAAACATAGAAAATAAAATACGTGCAATCGACGATAAAATTATCCAAAAGGCCAATTTCCATTTTACAACCGTATCCGTATTGCAGTGGTTAAAATTTGATTAAAGAAGTGTTGCGGTTGAAAAATAGGGTCAACGCTTACGCAATGTGACATCAATTTTGTAATAATCGAAAAGTAACATTATGTAAATAGAAACACAAATTAATTATAATCATTAACGTTGTTGTAGAATGATAAATTTGTATTGCAAAAATACGCTGAGTTTGTATGCAAATTGATAGTGAAAATAAAACGTCGAATGTTTTCGGCAAGAAACCATCGTGTTATTCAAAGTAAAATTTTATATGTTCAATATGCAAATGAAAAACAATAACATTTCTGGAAGAAAAAAATAATCCATTCGATTATTTCGCAGCGGTATGGTTAAGATTTTTTCTTATCGTTTTATTTTTTTTTATTACCAGCAAAAATTGTTCATAAATCAAAATTGTATACAATGATGACTATATCAAATGATAAACTTCCATTGATCATTTTACAAACGTTTAAAAAAAATCATTTCAAATTTTAAACCCAACCATAACGAAAATTAAAATATCTCGAATTTCAAACCATAAAAAACCTTATCTGAAAAAACAACACTCGTAACGACGTTTCTGATCTAATCGCATAAAGCGAGAATTAAATGGCTCAAAGTAATACATAATTCAATTTCAACAATCGCACTTCGAACTTTGTACTCAAAGATTCACATTTTTTCACGAATAAAAAAATACACACAACGCGTCCCATCAAAACGAAAAGTAGCCCGACACCAAACCTTTTTCACATTCAGCACCATCGCCGCCATACAACACTAATAAATCAAAATTACGAAGCAGACGAGGACGAGCATCCCACACCGCAACAGATCGCCAACTTCCGACCTTCCAAAGTCGAAAACGGCGCCAATTCCAAAAATCCGACCGCGTCGCCGATTTTCGGCCGAAAGCGAAAACGGCGCGGGCGGGAAATGCAAATTCGCGCAAACTCGAACCGTTCAAGTTCAAGCGCGTTAACTTTAAGAGATTTCAAAATTGGCGCGGCGCGTTTTTTTTGTTCGTTTATTCGACGATTGTCTCTTGCCGTTTCGTGTCTCGCAATAGAAAGTCGTGGATCTCATTGAACGGGTTATGGCCGATGCGGAAACGGAAAATTGAAACCGCATTATGCAAGGCGCATAGAGTACGCACTGTGCGCGTTTATGTAAAATGTGCATGCGTGCAACTGTGGGGAATTGTCGATTGTTACTTTGATGCAAAAAAAAAATTGTGAAATAGATAAATTGTATCGAGCGTATGGAACGATGTTTAATTGAATTCGTAACTTATTATCGATGAAAAATTGGAGACATTCTATCGATATGATGAAAAATTGGAGATATTCTATCGATATATTGAAAAATGTGACAAAATTTTGCTATATGACATGATCGAAAAGCGTCGTAAATTTTAAATTAATTGTACACTGATCTAGTCAGGATCTTACCAATGTGAAATCTTTTCATTCAAAATCGTATTATTCCAAAACTGCATAAAAGAGTTCTGGGTTCATAAAATAAAAGTATTAAAGTTTACCGCGTCAGTTTTTATTGATCATATAAATTAAGCGATGAGTGATTAAGTTATTAGATAGATTTTTGCATTTATTGCAAACATGAATTTCAGCATTCAAATTCTCCAAAAAATTCTGAATGATAATTGCAAAAGCCTTGTTTTTAATAATAGATACACAAAGTCAACCATAAAACTTTTTTTTTCAACTATCATCATAATTATGATGGTTTTAAAAAATATATACGTACAGTTGATGATATAATAGGTGTGAATGCAAATATATACGAGACTACGTATATACATCTATATAAATAAAAATCAATGTGTGTTATTTATGCATGCCTTTACCGCTTATTAAAACAATTTTACGACTCGATCTGACGCTATTTTAAGATAAAAAGCAACGCCGGGTACCCGAGCCCGTCGCCCGAGCAACGCCGAGTACAATCCATAGATTTGTTGAATATATAAAAATATTCAATCATATTCAAAATAACGATCGATAATTGAATTCAAATGCACAAGAAATCCTTCGATACCAATCCAAAACAACATAAAGAACAAAACCTATAAACAAAACATGAATAAAATCAACAATTTACACACTACACATCAATTAGATAACCCAGATAACTAATCCTGACAACATTAACCCGCATATCGAAAAGGTGCACAGGTCGAACAATTACACGGTCGAATGACAAATCGCACGAACCTTCGCGGATGTACTGTCGTCATCGTTGTTGTTTATCATCGACAAACGATACCCCACATGTCGCCTTATGGAAACACGTGTCTTCGCACAATTTAGCAACTTTGTGTCGTTGAGATTATTGCGAGACACGTGACGATGATCGGAATCGAAAGAGATGAGTGAATAATCGGCGGTGACGCTTTTTGTAAATGCGATGATTGTGATGATTTCGAATTTGAGATGAGAGTTTCATGTGAGATATTGTTAGGATGATGATATGTTGATTGGAATGTTATTTGCCTTGGTTTTAACGATTTGAGAGGTAAGAAGAAACTTTGCGAACTTTTTGTCGATGGAAAAAAAAATGTTGCCGCACAACTATTTTTCTAATAAAACTGAAATTTCGTATAAAGAACCGGTCCGAATCGATTCACACATTTTGTTTCACAATTTTCTTACTGCATAATCGTATTCTACATTTTTTTCTGTTTGCCGAAGATAAACGTTTTTCTGTATTTGAAAATCTTCAACTAAAAGTTACGTTATGTAATGATTAGAAGAATGAATGAGTGGATTTCATATTATACGTGTCATATAAATAATATAAAAAAATGCAAATTTTAGCACAAAGCACAGAATTTCGCGAACGTGTTACGTGTTGAAAATATATATACATAATAATAAAAAATAGCATTTTCGTAGTACTATTGTGAAACCTATCTAGCTGTGTATGCAATTGTGTACACAGATTCGAATTAATTAACATGATGAATCGCATTTAATACTTTATACTACATTTAACAAAAAAACTACAATAGAATCTCGCTAATCCGGCACTTCAATAGACCGCTACGTCTAATAATCCAGCACCCTCCGCCCGCGCCTCCCTCACCCCTCTCTACGTGTATGTACTCCGTCGTCGTATAACAGTCTAACCTCAAAAATTATCACGTGTACGTGTTTACCTGCTGTTTTCAAAAAACCTGTCGAACATGAACACAAATACATACATTATATTCTCTTTATGAAATGCTTTAATTTATTTAGTATGCATTTTTCTCTATAATCCAGTAATCCGAATATTCCGATAATCCGGCACTCTAGTTTTCAATGGTGCCGGATCAGTGAGAGTCTACTGTATTTTGTAGCAAGATTACGGTTTTAAATAAAATTATGTGAATCACTCAGTGAAAATGACTCAGTTCTGCGAACAGAACGGAAATATGCATTATATCCAATAATTCAATCTGAATCACCATTATTTTCAGTACAACGCCGATCCAATTATACAAAATCATCATTAATATCATTTTACACATCAAATCGAAACATAATATTAAAATTCGTACAATTTACACTAAAAAAAAAAATCGTTCACAAAAACCCGATCTCCCAATTAGCGCCCGTTCGTAAATCGGCCGAAACACGCCAGTTTTCCATGCATAATTCAAAAGCGACCATCCGCCGACCATGAGCCTAAACACACACACACGCGCTGTCGAAACGATCGGCCCTTTCGCAACGGCGGTCCAAATATTAAAACGTCATCGGGCCCAATTCGGCGCCGAAATGGCCGAAAAAGGGAGCGTTGCGGGTTGTGCATGGCCGTGAAAACGGCGCTCCGTCGGCCAACGGTGACATAACCCGATAAAAGAGTGGCGTGATGAGCGACGCATGCGCGCCAGCAACGGGTTAACCCGCTCGCCGACAGAACGCCGCGGTGAGAGTCGTTTCGGTTTGTTTGGTAGGCGGGAGTGTGTGGGGAGGTCGGTTGATGGGTGAGTGATGGAAATTACGAAATGATGGGTGTGAATTGGCGTGTTTTCCCGAAAATAAGACCCGGTCTTATATTAATTTCGTACCCAGAAATCGTGCTAGGGATTATTTTCAGAGAAAAAAAGTTCGTGCATATGACAATTTGTACTGCTCGTAGGTACATGTGATATCTCATTCAACAATGATTTGTTCATAAATAAATAATTTAAACGCTTTTTTTTTTTTAAATAAAATAGTTTTACATAAAAATATAAGTTTTATCAAAAATTTAATAGATTAAACTACATACAGTCAAAGAAATCAAATTAAAAAATATATATTTAAACAAAATCTTAATTTTATGTACAGAGCACCGAATCAGAACCACTGTGCTAACAGTCACAAGTACCACATTGTCGGACATTTCCTCACTAGGTCTTATTTTCGGGGTAGAGCTTATTTAGGGGATAGGATTGAAAAAAATCTTAAAATCACGTTAGGGCTTATTTTCAGAGGAGGTCTTATTTTAGGGAGAACACGGTAGTTTTTTGTGGGGTTTAATTAGTCGGTGTGGAGATTAAGTTTGATTGACATTGATCATGGTGGATAGAGAATATGAGAAAAATCATCGTCTAATTAAACAGAGGTCGGTAAACTTTTTCGGAAAGGGGCAGATCGTAAAAATTTGAGTTTCAGCGTGCCTGATAGTAAACTTGAAGATATTTATGAGTAATTTTACTCAAAGGTGATAAAAAAATAGGCTCGAAATTTAAGTTCCCGTTTAAAAAAAAATAATATATAGGTCGTAACAAAAAAAAAGTAACAACAAATTGCGCAGCAGGCAATTTTTTCGTTTTTTTTCTTTTTAACTAAATAATACCATCACATTAAATTTTCTAAAACACATATTGAGGGTCTGACAGAAGATTGTGTAGTTAAATGGATTTTGAAATATGTAATGTTTTTTTTTGCAATTTTATCAATACCTGAAAAATTCTTTTTTAACTGTAGTTCAACAATAAATAAGTTCAGAAAATATATTTACTGCGGTTTTTTTTAAAGATGAGAATTTCTAAATTGGTTCTATTTTTATTATTTAATTTTTATTTTTTAATGAAAAAACAATATCAAGCCGCGGACCGGATTTGGCCCGCGGGCCGAAGTTCGGCGATACCTGCTAGATTCTAGCACAGCCATGGCCAAACTAAGCCCGCAGGGCATGTGTGGCCCAATTGAATTAAATTGGGCCTTTTCGAGGTGTGATTTTAAAAATAAAGTATTTTAAGCTGTTTTTTTTTTTAATTTTTAATAAAAAAACTCATATTATAACTATTAATTAATTTTATAATATTTATATGTGGCCTTCCAGAGACGTGTATCATTTTATTTGACCACCAAATGATTTCAATTGGCCATCCCTGATCTAGCGTTTCGAATGATGGCAAACGGTGATGATTTTGTATTTCGAATGCGAAAGGATGTCGAATACGAAAAAAATATGGAAATCAAAAAGTTATGTAGAGAAAAATATTGAGGATTTTATGTTGCAGATGATGATGCTGATGACATCATCGTCGTCTACAACTAACAAGGTCTTTCCGATACATTACTGAATTTATTTCTTAAAATAGAAAGGATACATCAAATAATTATCCCTAATTACAATTATATTAATCGAAAGATGAATCATTTAATGTTTCAATCGTGACATCATCTTCTTTTATTGACGATGACATTCCTTTAAAAACAAACCTTTCTAACGATTTTAATAATATTTATTTAAAGATCGCGTTATTTGTCACTCCACATCGTGATCGATGGAATATACAATAGTATATCTGACAAGGTTAAACCGCTGATGATGATTACCAGTGATGAAACGTTGATCCAAAAATAAATTCCATACGTTATCAAAAATGGAAGAATCTGTTGTAAAAAAATTATGAGTTGATCCATTATGTTTAAAAATCAAATATTTTATTGAGTTATAGATCTTTAAACGAGTCGTTTAAATTATAATAAAAAATATATAAACCTAATAAAATTTGAGCTGTAAATCTTTGCACGAGCCGTAAAAGTTATAGTAAAAAACATATATAATCCTAATGAAGTTTTGAGTCATTGAAAATAACCTTCAACTTTGATGGGGTTCAGAAAATTGAATGTTAATTTATTTCGAATGGTAATTATTTTTTTCACGTGTGACAGTTAGTTGCAAAATAAGTAAGATAGAAAAAAATAATTGAAATATTTGACACATATTCCGCAAGGTATGACGATAATTAGTATGAGCATAATTAGCTCCATATAAAAAAGGTAAATAACGATAAAAACAATCAAGATAACATTGAAACATTCAAGCTTTTTTTTAAATACACCAAAAAAACCAATATTGATATTCGACAAAATAAACTTTCAGCACTCCAAAGTTCAAAAAGCGGATATTTTCGAACAAACCGAAAACGATCAATCATAACTCACAAGATAACAATCATACGAAATTTAATTTTTCACCCGAACAAAACAACCAACAACAAAAACTTCAACAAACACACAACCGAAAAATCGCCGAGCATCAATTTCAAAATTTCTAGACACACTTCAAACACTTTCCCGCGAGAGAATTCGGGGGATACGTCTGCGCACGAACACGCTGGCCAACCTACGTGAACCGGTGCTTTCTAATTGTGGAAAAAAAAGCACCAACTTGACCAGTCAACCCAATTCCGGAGTCCGGTCCTGTTATAACATCTAGCTGGTTGTTCGATTGTTGTCGAACGTGAGGTGCTTCGCGGTGTTGGTGATGTTTTGGCGGGAGATTTGAAATGTTTCGTTTTAATGGTCGAGGTGTTTGGTGGGGTTGTGGTGGAGTTTTATGTCTTGGTGATGTATGAATTGTAAATATTAATATTAGGAAATATAATCTTTTTATACAGTTCAAAGAACTGATTAATCTTTTGAACGGTTTTTTTTCAGTTTGACGCGGTATAAAAATTAATGTAATATGTATTATGCCACAATAAGATTCGGTGCAGGCCAGTATACTGTTATAATTATGTGTATGTAATTATAGTTATTAAATAAAGAATTTCGATGTTTTTTGTCAATTTTACTACACGAAATTTTTTCATATTACATATTTTTATAATGAAAGTTCTATCCAAATATATTGAAAGAACCTATCTTCAATTTTTATATGGTCACCATACATTTTTTTTTAGGCGATAGTCTCTGGAACTTATCAAATTGGGTGTATATCAAATTGATTATATGAAATACAGTAATCCCCCCTATAACGTCAAGATAGGTTTGACGTTATAGGGGGAAATTTATGAAATCAATAAATTAAACATTTTCATTTTTCTTTTTTTGGATATTTTTACGAGTTAATTGCTTTTTTTCAAATACATTTGAAAGAAAATTACAAAAAATTCATTTGAAAAAAGTAACGTTATAGGGGGGGATTACTGTATTGGGAAATTGTTTCGAATTGATGGTTGACGATTTCTCGACATTAATATTTCAATACAGATCATTATCAACAATAGAACGACTAACATAATAGAAAATGGTTTCATCGCTTCGTAGCAATTATTGAATAACGGTCTGGGAAAAATTGCGATGTCGGTTTCTTTTTCAAATTAATCGATTCAACGACCGAATTGTTGATGTAAAAATAAAAAAAAGCGCCATTTAACAGAACAGACAGCTATTTCCGAGCAGACGATTTCCCAACGGCTCATACATAACGTCCATCTCAAAATATACTTCGTCACAAGGAGTGTTTGTCGATTTCGAAATATGCCTTCGCCGAACGGTTAAATTATAATATTTCGATATGTGAAAATCTGCAACACGAGGCTTATCTTTGGAACATGCAGTTTTAACGCACGATAACGATAACAGTAGAATCTCTGCGTGTCGATTCATTATATAGGTTTTAATTAAAAAAAGTTTCTATGGATTCGTATTACAGATAGTCCTCGATTTACGACGGTTCGCAATTACGACCGAAAATTTTTTAAATTAATTATTTTTTTAAAATTGAATGATAAATTTCAAGCGGATGTGAGAAATAAATGCGGAGGAATGTAGAACCGTCAAAAAAATTCGTATTGAATACAAAAATTTGAAAGTACGGACCCAAACAGTGAAAGATTTTCAAATGTTATTTATTTATTTATTATTTCATTTTTGTATTAATAAAAGTAAGTACAGTAAAACGACAAGATAGGTTCGACGTTATAGGAGGGAATTTAGGGAATCAATAAATGAAATATTTTCATTTTTCTTTTTTGGATATTTTTACGAGTCAATTGTTTTTTTCAAATAAATTTGAAAAAAAATTAAAAAAAATTGAATTTAAATGCATTTGAAAAGAATGACGTTATAGGTGGAACGCCGCAGACATTATAGGGAGGATTACTGTAAAACTACCGAAAAAGAAATTGTACATATTCGATTCACGACCGAAGTTCAGGAACGCATCTCTATCGCAAGCCAAGCACTGCCCGTACATCAGATTTTAAAAAAGCACAACGACTCAAAACCGCGCAATTTTCGAAAACGACGACACATCGAACGTTGCGCAAATCCAAACAAATCGAAATCGCACGTCCACGTGAAAAGTGACGCGCAAACTACCCACGCCGGTCCCGAACCGAAAAACCGCCATTCGAATTGCATAACGTGCCCGAAAACCGGAGGGTTTGGGGCCGAGCCGGCGGCGACGCTGTTACGGCCACCCCCCGGCGTACGGTGGTGCAAAGCGTGTGTGCAGCACAACCCTAACCCTCCATTTGTTATCGATTCACACGAGAACCGTGGGACGAAAGGGGAGCAAATGCGCGCGTCGCCCGGCAAAAACCGGCGCGACAACGCCCCCATTTCGAAGAACTGACACATTTCGCGGCTCACCTGGGTCGGCTCTGCATGTAGTGCTGGCCGCAGAATATGAACAGCATGTACACGCCGATGTAGTAAAAAGCCACCGTCCAATTCTCGGTCATCCATTTCCTGGTGTTCTGGTGTATGAATTGGTTCTCGAAGTCGAATATGTACGAGTAGTTGGCCGGGGAGAACGAGTCCAGGTGGAAGCCGTCCATGTCGGCCGACGGGGGGAGGGTTTCGCTGAAAGTTTACGGTAACCTGTGCTGGCCGAGTCAGGCGACGATTCGCATAACTCGGGCGAGGGGCGCAGCACCGGCGTGCCGTTTGAGGTTATGAGCGCGGCGGGCGCGGAGAGGCGCACTCCTGGCGGCGGAAGGATCGCGACTGTCGCCGGCGCGCGCCCTCCCTCCCCTCTTATGGCCGACGAAGGGGCGCGGGGGGAGGGGCTTCAACGATCGCGCGATCGGCGTCACGTGTGGCAGCACTGTACGCGCGCAAGTTTCGAATTATTTTTGTGTAAATAGTTCTTTTTTCATTGTCGATTATGTTTTTTTTTTTAATTTGCGTTTAACCTTTCCTTACCGGTGATGTGTGTCTTCTACACATTGCTCTAATAACCGTCGATCCCCTATATATAATAGCGGATATCTGTCTGTCTGTCTGTTCGTTCGTTCGTCACGATGACGCTCGCGAATTTCTTTTTTCTTTTTTTCAAATGAACGACCCGAACCGCGACTTTTAAATGATGATGATGATGATGATGATGATGATGTCGACAGTCATTTTGTTTTATTACATTTCGTAACAGCACGGTTATAAAATAATTTTGCATAGATATATTTAATTTTTTTTTATTACGTAATAGTATGGTTATCAATTCACAGCCGATGTTATTAACGTCGGGCCTATATACTAGTATCTGTATAAATATAATAAAAACACGGTTAAGATTTTAGGTATTCCTCCATAATATATTTACGCATTGATTTAAAAAAATAATATTAATAATAATCAGAATT
>JAOXNN020000027.1:3903269-3922137 GCA_028571205.2 Hydropsyche betteni | reverse complement strand
CGGGGGCGCAGGGGCCCCGCTCGGGATTACGCCCCCGGGGCTCCCGGGACCTGCGAGCGAGCGGGGACACCGATCGCAGGCCCAACCTGTTGGTCGCCATTTGTGTTGGGAATTTCGCGGTGTCGAATTGGCTTTGAGGTCGGTGATTGTGTCGATCGATAGGTGGCGCTGATGGGGGACGGCGAGCGCGCGCGCTTCCCCGTCGTGTTTGTTTTGGGTTTGTGTGGCGCGATATGGGAAACTCGGTTCGGACGGAGAGAAAAGTTGACGCTTTTGTGTGATAGTATCGGGTGTTGGTGCGGCGAAGTTTCTGTATGGAAACCGAATATTGTGTGTTCGTATTTTGAAATGTGTCATGTGAAACTATATTTGAAAACTCGCCGATGCAGACGCTGTGCAAAGTCGAAGCGGAACGGGTATGCGTTGAAGCTCGTTAATTAAAAGCGAACAATGATATCGATGTCGGATCTTTTTTGTTTTTATAATGGATTTGTTATATTATTATGTATCTCAAGAATGCTTTGTTAACACACAAATATAAATTTTGAAATTGCTTATTAATTTTTATTCAATTACGATACTATTTTTATTTAACGATTTTTTTTTACAATTATTATTCATCACTAATTACAGATCATAAAATAATATTAGTGTTAACACACAAATATAAAATTTGAAATTGCTTATTAATTTCTATTCAATTACGATACTATTTTTATTTGACGATTTTTTTTACAATTATTATTCATCACTAATTACAGATCATAAAATAATATTAGTATTATAAACACATTTTAAAATTCACATAGTTTTTTTTAACAAATATTCAATTAATTACAAAAAAAACATACAACATATACATTCCAAACCAATTACATCGAACACAAAAAAAAATCAAAAAAACTCCCCATTGACACAAAACAAATTCAGCACACCTCAACACCTCACCATCCACATTAATCAAACCGTTCGATTCTCGTCACACAACGAACCTCCATTGCAACACACACCACAAGCCCATCACCCCAATAAATCTCTTTTATTTCGCGATAACTCGCCCAGCCACGATCCGGAGCCGAATTAAAAATCGATTTTTTTCCCAACGGAGAAACCGTAGGCGTGCGACCATTCACTGTTATTTCCTATGCGATTTTCGCCGATCCGAAACAAAAACGAAAACGGTTCACGTCTTCGATGGCCCCGAGGTCTTGTTCTCCGAATGAATCTTCCTATCCACGGAACTTCCCACGTTCTCCATCAATGGCCTTCGGTCTTCTCGGTTTCGGACTCCCAAAAGAGACAGCTCGTCTTCATCAAGCGTTCGTTGGGTTTTTATTGTGCTTTCAAGCTGTACGTATGTCCGATCTAGAATTCCTTCTGTGAAATTCAATCTAGACATTTTTATGTGCGCAGCGGACGTTTCGACGTTAATCGGTGCGGATGATTTAGATGGGATCGGAGTTAATTTTATGATTTTCATATATTTCTGTATGATTTTGACCTATCACGGATAGTTTTGATATTGTTTATGGTTTTTCGATTGAAAATTTTAAAATGTTTCACGAACAATTAAATTTTTATCTGGTTAGCGAATCGTAACATGTATATGCTATTCAGCGATTATTTTTAACGTTCAATAGTTATTGGTGAATTAGTAAATTAAACGAGCAGTAAATTTTATTAAATGATCGGTTTTTATTAGGGTTGCCACATAAATGCATTTTAACATTTTCGTCCAGCAACACTGTCATTCAACAATATAATGGAGAAAATTTAAATATGCATTATAGAAAATAAATTTGCATTAAATAAAACTAATGTGTGTTAAAAAAATAATGTGTGCATTTTATATGAGCATTAAAATGTGTGTGTTCGAAAAAATATCTTTACCTTAAAACGAATGAGATGTGCATTAGAATGAATATAAATAAAGGATCGGCAATTATTATATTAATAATATTGTTAAAATGTGATTAAAATAAAAATTTAACAAAAAGAAACGTTGACAGTTGACAGTTATATTGTATTGTCAGTGGAAGATTTCATTCTAGTGACAATGCCACCTCTTAATCATTTCGATGAACAAACTATTTTTTCTATTGTTCATTTCATATTTTTTAATTCTCACTTTATAATGCTAAAATATTTTTTTCATTGCACATTACAAATTAAATGATGCTCAGTACAAAATTCTTTAATACGCCAGAAATAAGACACACTATATATTATTCTAATGGAAAAGTAATTCGTTTTAATGCACAATCTATATTTTTTTCAATGTATAATTAAATCGCACCCATTTATATTTATTTCAATAACCATTAATTCATTTACTTAACACATTCAAGTAATTAATTCCTGATATTCAACCAAAATAACAAGCCATTTCTATATCGACCGCATCAGATCTGAACGTCAATCCTCAACATCTTCACATTATACCCTCGTAATTTTGAATATATTACACATGCCATACCCCGTACGATATTCTGGTACAAAATGGAATGTTCAGCATGTTAATTATCATAATATTTGAGACTAGAAAAGGCGGTATCGATTATGTTGTCACCTGAGCGTCGTTATATACGTTGTTGTTATTATTGTTCCGCCAAGAGTGATATCCAAGTTTGGCCTTAGGCTGAATAAGGCCTCTTGATGACCCTCGTCTTGATAATGACCCCTAGCGTGACGTTGGGGTGAGATCGAACACAAAAAATGTAAAAAAAAACATGAAAAAAACGAGTGCTTTAATATAACGATTAACGTTTTCCTCGTTAAATCGTACGTCCGAAACGATCGCACATCACGTAGGTGGTCAAAAATGATATTACACTCTTTTGAATAATTTCAATACACTCGTATGACACGGTTTTATATAACACTGTTTACGAATTGTGACCTGTTTTTGTACAACATGTTTTATATAACATGATCTTAGAAAAAAATTAAAAATGATTTAAAATTAAGTGATGCTTTGCTAAGGGTACATTTACTGACAAATTTTGACATGAATAAAAATGCATCGTAAATGCTTAAATTGAGATTCTTAACGAAACCTCGTATAACACGGATTTGCATTACACGACGTTTTAGTGGAACCATATAAACTTTTTATACGAGTCTCAAGTATATTCAATTTTATTCAAAAAGCATTTAAAAAAAAATGACATCAAATCATAAAAAAATAGTTAATGATCGATGCACAATTACTGTACGAAAACGATTCTTGATTTGAAAATCGTATTGTAAATAAGAAACTATCATCCAGGTGCCATAATGAGACCACGAACCTTCAGAATAAACATATAAAGTGTTAATTTAGGCTGCGAAAACAACAGTAGCCCTATTACGAGCGATAATAAGCCGCCATTAGTGGCTCGTTCGAGAGAGTGTAATTGCAAGGCGCGTGACGACCACTTTTCGTTTTCGCATTTATTATCATAATTTTTCTTTTTACGATCGATGTATACAATGATTTATTTTCAAGTTAATGTATATCGTTGCTCTTTGTGCATTGCCGATTTCTTAGTTATAATACTTGGGCGATCGATTTCGAGTTATTACATAGTGATGTTATTGTTGCAGGAGGAAAAATGATATCAGAACTGACACGGATGCGAAGATCATTGATGCATCATTGACTTCAGTGAGGGACATGTCAGTGTCACTAAATAGACCTCCCGCTATGTATCCAGCACCGAATCCCATGAAAATGAGGTAATTATCTATAAATTATTAAATAGCATTTGAACCATTCAATTTTACTATTGAAGCTATCGCGATTGTCTTGTTATATGTTGATTATTATATAAAATATTATGATACTTGTAAAATTAAGAATATTGAAAATCTATTTAATATAAAAATCATGCATTATTTCTATATTTTTTAAAAATATTTAGAACACTTTTGATTTTTCGTTGCAATTTCAGGATGGTCTCGCCAAATGCTTCACCAGCGACATCTCCAACGACTACAATGTCGACTTCGTCAAGTCCTACACCACCAGGCATCAACATCATTGGAACTTCAGCAGCCTCTTCAGCATCCACTAATCACAAATCTGTTGTTGGGATTCCCTTGGTAGCTGCTTCGTCCAGATACACTGCCCCTGTTCATATCGACGTGGGAGGCACCATTTACACATCCTCTTTGGAGACGCTTACAAAGTTTGTTCTTTTTTCGGTGATACTATCCTCCATAATATAAGCAAATGCGATTGATTGAATGTTCGTAGTGTTAGTTGCGCAACGCGTTGTGTTTTCGCGCGTAGTTTTCGAAATTTAATGCGTATTTGCTGATAGGATCTCTAATGTTTCAAACGTGATGGAAATAATCGGTTTTGATTTAAAAAAAATAACATTGAATAATTCAAAGATAGGTACTATGTCTAAAATAATCTAATTAGGATTTTCCAAGTTGAAATTATCTCGTTGAAACATCGCAATTGAGATACCTTCGATTTCTTACAAAACGGAAGCTCCAAGACGGCCAGAACGTATCTCCATTCAATCTCGAGGGAATCCGCCGTTTTATATGTATATAAGAAGAAAGCCATCGCCATCGTGGACACCGAATGCAGAGTCGATTATGCAAATTTATCTCGGAGAGGACACTTCTTGCATGCACGACTCGTTTCACCTCAAATCTCGGACAAAATCCGATCTAAAGATTCTCCATATCTGTCTACATAATCAACTAAACGCTAACGGTGAAATAGTAAAGCTAAAAACAACTCTACTAGCCTAGAATGTATACAGCACACGAACCCACTCTTCCATTTTAGTTATTGACGAAACCGACTGTTTGCATGCGAAATTTACAACATTAACTTCGCCCACGTGCTTAAAAATTAATTTTTATAAAATTCCTATACAAGCAGAGCGGGGTTGAAAAAGTTTCCGCGAACGAATCGTTGTATGCACAAGGGGCAAGCCGTTCTGTTTGTTCGCTCAAGTCAAACACTCGTTAATATATCGTATAAATTTTATATTGCACATTACCTGAAAATTAAATATATGCGACCTTTGTCGCTGTTACGTCTCTCTTTATACACGGCCGTTACTCAAACAGCCACCCAAAGTTTAGAGGGTTCGAGTTATGCGCTTTGAATTATTCAGAACTTTTCGGTACCCGGTTACATTCGAAACGTTTTTATAATTAATCGAACCCGTTCATGAAACGAAGCTATGGTTATGGACGTTCGAATATAATATTGCATCATGTCTAACAATGAAAACGTTAAATGCATTCACGGCTAATCGCAAAGTCAACGAATGGAAGAGATAGTGCCGACATGTACCGTTCCGAGCAAATCCAGACGACTTTCATGTATAGGGAAGGCGTTATAAATCTCGGACCGAGTTCTCGATTATAAGATAAGGTACCGGTCAACAGCTCGCGCTGAAGATTTATTCAGATATTTCCCATTTTTACAAACAAGCATCAACCGAATGTTTCCATCGCGCGCTGCCGACTATGATGCGCGTTTTGAAATTGACGAAAACACCCGAAATTTGACGATATCGCAAAAATGCGCTCTGTTTTCTACGTTTCAGGTATCCCGATTCGAGGTTGGCCAAGTTGTTCAACGGAGTCATACCGATCGTTTTGGACTCGCTGAAGCAGCATTATTTCATAGATCGCGACGGTAGGATGTTCAGGCACATATTGAACTTCATGCGCAACTCCAAGCTGCTCATACCCGAAGACTTTGACGACATCGACTTGCTTTTGGAAGAGGCTCGCTATTTCGAAATAGCACGTGAGTATCAAAAATCGCCCGCATCGCGAAAATTAAACGAGTAAAGCTCACAAAAGCGATATCGCCAGTGACGTCCCGAGACAATGGGCTGCTGTTAGGAAATGTTCAAAATGTCGCCTTGTCTAGAAATATGGTTTAAAGTTTAAATGATTTGAAAAATAATAACAATTCTCATATTATAGATGCATACTTTTGGGCTTCGTGTAACACAGATATGTGGTTCCACAAAAACGTTAGTACAGTAGTCACATGAGGTTTGAAGTTCGTAAAAAATTAGGATTTTCGTTCGAAAAAAATATCAAAGTTTGTTACTATATTTTTTTGAATAAACAATACAGAAAATAAACATTTATGAATTTGGATAAAATGCATTATAGGTGCTTAAATTAAATTTCTTGTTGTGTTTCACGCGTAATTTATGCATTATAAGACCACAAATTAGGTTTTTTAATAATTTTTTCGCGTGGTTTATACGTGTGTGTTGCGAGAAAGTTATGTATGACAGTTTTTAATCATTTTTATTTAGATCATCCAAATTTGCTCATGCTAACAGTTCGGATGGCAATATGAGCTATTGGATAACATATAAACCCAAAACTATTCGAAGATATGGTCAAAAATTGATAAATATAACTTCAAAACTACACGCGAAATTTTTAAAAATAATAATTTACGCACTTATAATACGTTAAATCCGTTGAGAATCTCAATTAATTATAGTGCACTATAATTATAATGCACTTTTATTCATATTAAAACGCAATTTTTTTAATAAATAATTTATGTATTATACCTACATAGTTGAAATATAACATAATTCATTTTAATTGTTTTTTCCCTAAAACCGAGTTGTATTATATAAAACGTGTTGTAAAAAAATAGTTCAGAATTCATAAACCATGTAATATAAAAACCGTATTATACGACGCCTAAGTATATTTTAAAATAAATTTTCACGTCGCAATTTTAACCCAAAACACGAATATAGTAAACCCCCCCTACAACGTCTAGATCGATTCCACGTTATAGATGGTTAAGTTTTTTCAATTTATGTTTTTTTACGTCCTTGCTCGTGCTTGTTTCAAATCCATTTGAAAAAAAAATAAGAATTTGAACGATATAAGGGTGGGGGGTGGGGGGGTGGTTTTACTGTATCTAGAAACGAATGTTTTGTTTTCCACAAAAAAAAAAATAATACTAAATTCGTTTCCGTCTTCAAAATTCGCCACCATTAGACATCGCCTTATTCGCCCATCGCGACGCCACTGGACATCGCCATTGGCGCCACACTAATTTATAACCGTTTTTTTTTTTCGACAAACAAACGCGCACTCGAGCCCATACATATTTAACGAATAAAATGCCTCGCCCGGAGGCAGTGGCGCACAATACACACTTTTATATTTTACATAGTCCGGTTAGTTTCAGTTTTGCGTCTGTGCCCCGCGGCCATTTTTCGCAATCTCGTGTTTGGCCCGCGGGCGAGCCGAACAAATACGTATAGACGGGCAAGGGGCCCCTTCCTGTACGGGCCGATGTTTGCCCTGGCTGTTTTCGGGCATATTTCATATTAATTTTAACGTATACATTGTGTGAGGGTTGGACGGGGTGCGCTCGAGGGTGGGGGCGCCGATGATCGAGAAGAATCGTTGTGGGAGTCTTTTCGGTGGAGGCTTTTCGTTCGGGTTGTTGAGGATTTGACGGTTGTGTGGTGTCGGTTTGATGTTTTTTTTGTTGTTGTTGATAGTTGTGGTCGTGGCGTGTTTTCCCGAAAATAAGACCCGGTCTTATATAAATTTTAAGCTCGAAAACTGGATTAGATCTTATTTTAGGGGTAGGTCTTATATCAAAACCATCTTTCAAATTTTTCATAAATTTTCTTAAAAACCAAATAAAAATAAGTAAACCCAAATTCGAAACAGTTTTTAATTAAAAATAACCTAGTGTAATGACACCAGTAGTGGATCATTTTTAACCTTTCCTTACCGGTGATGTGTATCTTCTATACATTGCTCTAATAACCAACAATATCTCTATAAGTATAATAAATGCACGTTTAAGATTTTAAGTATTCCTCCATAATGTATTTACGCAGTAATTTAAAAAATAAAATTAATAATAATCAGAATTTATCGAGTACATCTAAGCTATTTTGTGAACAAATTCGTGTAAATAACAGCGTTGAACTAATGTACGTACATATTCGCATATCACTCTTGCATACTTTACTGTAGAAGTGCGAGTAGCTCAACGTTCTCAGTCGTGAGTGGGGGGCATTCCCGTCTACTGCGTAGGCAGTGGCCCACAAGCATCCGAATGGGTTGGATTTGTGTCCATTTCGTGAGCGTTGCCAGATGGTTTTTTAATGATTTCGGCAAATAAATCAAAATCATTATATTTTTTTACTTTAATTATAATTAATTAAGGGGATTAGCTATGAATGTTTTTATTTTCCGATTTTAAATCGCTAATTTTTGAATGTGTAGTGATTACACAGCACCGGAACGCGCGTTTTTTTTTTTTAGCACCGTAAGGGAAAGGTTAATCCAGATATGTCCAACGTTTCGACCGTTTTGGCCGAAATGTACAAATATAGGAAGTCGTCGACTTACGACGGTTCGCAGTTACGACCGAAAAAATAATGATTTAAGTTTTTTAAATCAATTATTTTTTAAAATATAATGATAAGTCTCAAGTGGATGTGAAAAATAATGCGGAGGAATGTAGAACCGTCAAAAAATAAGTCGTATTGAAAGAAATGGCTGTTGCTTTTAATTTAATTAATCAAGGAATACAAAAATTTGAAATGATGGGCCCAAACAGTGAAAGATTTTCAATTGTTATTTATTTATCATTTCATTATTGTATTAATAAAATAAGAAAAACTAGCGAAAAAAATAATTATTGTACATATTCAACTTACGACGGAGCCGTTTTTTGACAGTTGTTCGCTTATAAAATCGAAATATTAACATGCGTTGTTTCTGACATTTTTTCATTGTTGTGATTTATTTTATGGGTGATTTGTCTTATTATATGATTCTTGAATCGATTTGTCGTAATATTTTTGAGAAGAATGCTGATTTCATCGAACAAATAAAATTTCAAGCTTGCGGGCGCAATCTGAGCATAACACGGTCATTCACGAACATCATCGATTCGCATTTTTTTTTATTTAACAATAAAATTAACATAGTCGATTTGCGATTTTTTTTTGTCAAACAAGTGTATTTATTTTTGTGATACTGAGGAGGATTTTTTTGTATCATAAATATTTAATTATATTGTGATCAACATAAGCAATTAAAAAAAATGACAGTCATCATTCGTTATTTTTTATTTGAGTCTGAAATATTTAAGAAAATTTGTTTAATATATTTTTTCGATGAATAAAATGAATGTGCGTAAGTTTATTGCAACTATGCAAAATTTCCGTGTCGTTTCAAGAAATATCGTACGATACTTAAATGCAAGCATTTGAACTTTGCAATCTTGTTGTGATCACATTATTTGCAACGATCCGTGTACGATTTAGCAAAATATTGTTATAATCGGCTTTGATACGATTGCAAAATATTGTCAATGTTAATCTCCATAAAAAAATTCCGAAACAAAGCCGAAGTTAATTAATTCGACAAAATTGGGTTGCGATTGTCATAAAAGTTCGTGAACTAGCGACATATTGACATTATTAGAAACGCATTTCGGTTTTCATAAAGTTTATTTGTGCTAAAAGACAATCGACGGGATCCGTTCCTTTCAGAAGTCCATAACCTTTTTCGCTACTAAATACATAAAATTGACTAGATAATAAGTATTCAATGGTTAAAAAATTATCGGATATTCAACCGATATCGAATCGACTATCGCCGTTATATTCTTCTCATCATGGGCACTCCGTAAACTACATATAAAAAAGCATTTCCAATGTGTTGTAAAAAAGTTACGAGATTGTTGATTTTTTCAGTCAACTCTTCCCATATAGGTAGCTTTGGTTTAGTTTCTTCATAGGCCGCTTTGTGTATTCTTGTAGGATCTTCTTCCATGTTTTTCATTGTCGAATTCATAAAAGTGTACATGTAACATGCCGATTTGTCTCCGACTGTGTGAATTCTATGAAAAAATTTCGGCGGGACTTTAATAGTTTCTCCTTTGGTCAAATGAATCGCTATACTTTTTTCCATTGATTTTATATTCTTTTTCGTAAGTTTTCTGTTAACCAATTCATAATATACTTGACCATCCAGTATGGTTAACGTCACATTAGATAAATCCGGATTGATATAATTTTCCAAATACATTCCTAAAATTTTAAATAAAAATATCAACCGTTACATAAAAATTGTACGCATAACAAAGAAATCGTTACCGGGAAAATCGGCGACGAACAGTACATCAGAATAATTATTCCATGTATACACATGGTTTTGAATATCGGTCATCGTCTGTCTCCAATGGCTTAATTCCCCCAACACCGGCATCAACCACTCGACATTTTTGAAAGGAGACCATTCCACTTTGAGCAAATCTTTATTAGGATCGAACATCCTCTGCTGAAACCTAGAATTCATCGAACACCACACATCGATATATATCGATATATTCTTAGACATTTCAGCATCAGAATCCGGATTTTTCTTAGCCTTTTCGTCAATATCCTGCAGGATATTATCTCTGATACACCTGGCGTATTGATAAGTCATATCTCCATGTTTCGACCATCGATCGTTACGAGTCCAAGCATTCGGATCGAGAAACATCTCCTCGTTGGATTCGTTATCGACGACTTTCACAATGACTAATATAGTGTCCCATGTATTGACCATCATGTCCCAAGAATAGCCGTACAGACCGTTCGTCCAATTGTTGTATCCCTGCGGAATTATGTAGAAAATCAGCAAAGATCAAAGGTCTGCACGTGATCCAGAATAGGATAAGGACTTGACAAAGGAGAGATTGTTGAACCGACAATGGATCGTCTGATTTTTAAATATCCGAAACCATCGCGGATCACGTGCGACCGTTGTATGTTTGAATGTTTCATATCGGTCGTTACATAAATTCTAAAAAAAAATTATGATAATTATATAAGATGGCTATTTCGCAGGTATAATCGCATGACCTGTGAACTCGGATATGAATATTAATCGTAATCGTTTGAAAAAATTAAAATGGAACCAATTATTATATTATACATGAGGCATTGTATTCTATCGATTAGCATATAAAATAGTTTTATTGCAGCAATACGTTAAATCATTTTCTAAATTTTTATAACTATTGATATCTTTCTGTAGTGAAATAATCATTAGTTTCTATAAAAAAGTGTTTTGGTATTTCGATAGTTTTTTTTTAATTGAATTTTTTTTTCTTCTATTTTTTTATATTCAGTGAATAAAATATTAAACAGTCCCTTTTAATTTAATGAATGAATAAATCGTAAAATATCGAACCTTCGTAATGAAATGTGAATATGGAAGAAACGCCTGTATGCCCATGTAAATTATTAATACACACGTAACCATTTTTTCTTTTCTATTGACAACTCTTTCGTTTCCACTTTTTTGGCTATGTTCTTTATGATCAATGTCATCCGGGTCATTTTTGGTGTCAATATCCTTTTCTTCAGAACTCACTTCGTTTCCATTTGTCACATTTTTGTTTGTATTTTTTTCGTTTTCGTATCTGATTTTCTCAATTGTGTCCAATTTCGGATGGCGCCAAAAACTTTTCCACTTATCTATTGTGCTTTGAAGTGATTTCATAGTTGTCCTGGGCCAATCGGGAGGACAAAATAGAGGCATTGTCGCCAAACAAACCCAAGGAAACATGCCTAAGATTATTTAAAAAAAAAATTATCCAATTTCACTTATAGATAAGTATAAAATAAAGAAATACCTATTCTAAACAATCTTGAATTCATCAAATGAAACAAAGCACAAAAAATCATAGCGACAGGTCTCGTATATTCGTACATCATCCAAAAACAAACAGTCAAATCAAAAACGAACGCAAACCAATGGACCAAAAAGTAATCCAACTGTTCAATAGTGAAAAATATCCTGGAACAAACAAAAAATTTATGCGAAAAGACTCAACAGACGTGTACTTACAGGATTTATCGATTATAGAAATCCCACTTGAAGGGATCAAAGACCCAATGGCTAGTCAAGTTAGTCATCGCGTAACCAGACAGCCATTCTCTGTCTGATTTTTTGAGGCCTGCTATGAAGTATAATATGAAAAATTGATATTTGAGGATAAAGTAATTCCAATAAGGCACGTATTTTCCATTTTTAGATTTGTCATAGAAGGCATCCAGTGATCTGAAAAGAAAATGTGTATTTGTAAGTTAAAATTGTTTTATTAAGATCAAATAATATAAACGAATGGTTCAAATAAGATTAACAAATTTAAAATTATGATATTATAAATCAAAGTTCAATTTTTTTATGTGTATTTTTTTTAATTCTAGTTTTGAGAATTAAACATTTTTATCATTTAATGAGACATGAAAAACCTATTTACATTTCATTGTCAAAATACGTGCAATTCACGTGCTAATGTTTTAAATAAATTATCCAATTAGTGTTAAAAAACATAATATTTTTTTCTGAATTCAATTTTAAGTCAAAATATATATAATTAATACGTTATTTAATTATACGAAAAAATATATTAAAAATTAATAGATTAACTCACAAAAAATTGTTGGCTTGAGTTCCAATCAACAAAATCGCAATTAATCCGAAAAGATAACTATGGTTGTTCCAATAACTCTTCTCTAATAAAAAAAGATACCAATACGGTATTGCAAACATAAATGCACTTTTTCTATATTTATATCCTAAGGCGACTCCTATAGCACCTAAAATAAACAGTATCTGTTAAACAAGTTGAATCATCAAATAATTAACAATACAATGCGTTATAATAACGGCCAGACTTTGTACATTTTCAATTTCACAATGGAGGAAAATTAATGATTAATCTTTATTCACGTCACTCCAATTTATTATAATTATACTTTTGCAATAACGTAAAAACGAAAACCTATACATCGTGCGTAGAAAAAATGTAATCAATTGTACGTTAGAATCACGAGGAATGATTTAATATAATATGCATTTATAATAATTTAAATATTTTTATTTTTTCACTTAGTAATTTGAAAAGATCTATAGAATGTAATTTTATTAAAAAAAAATCGAAAAAAATAATAATATGACAACGATACATAATGATTTTATGTAAAAAACCTACCTAGCCACATAACTCCATAAAGCAAAGCCATATATGGTAAAGGCAAAACTTTTAACGGAATTAACGGAAAATGACAGACTCGAGGATCTCCCCATCGAAAGTCGACCTCAGCTCCACCTCGTTCTTCAGGTCCATCCATTATCATCATAATTCCTGAAAAAGAAAAAAAAACAACGAATCAATACAATTATTAAACATTAATTGTTTCCTGATCCATCATCAGATACAGTTCTTTAAAATTTTCTCTTTGAATCGATTTGATGCAAATAATCTGCAAATTAACTGCAAAATTAAATTTGATTTTAAGTATTTTGATATCATTCATTAAATCTACAATATCTGCAATAAATCAAAATTTATAATATTTTGTGCTTCTATGAAAATTTTGCAATCATTGTTATTTTTTTTTAATTTCAATGTGGTTTATTAATTTTTTTATTTATTAAATAAACTGTGACAGCAAAAAATACTTGTTTTTTTTTGTATATATTTTGAATCAAAAATGATTAAATGCAAAAAAGTGATATAATAAATTTGAGACGTAATACATTTTTTAGCCCAAGTATAAAATATATGGCTATTTGAACGTAGTTTTGCGAAAATTGCATTAATAGAATCGCATGACGCACGAATAATCTAAAGATATCCGGGAAACTAAGCAATTAAAATTGTTGACTTAAATAAGATGGGTCATTTAAATGTCTTAATTATATTTAAATCAAACTTAAATCGATAACGACGAAACGAAGAGTACAATGTCATTATTAATACATTTTAATATGTATAAAAATTATTTTCAATTAAAAACTAGTCATTTCTAAAAATTTATCGAATGGAAAAATGTTTGAAAATTTACCAAATAACATTCTCGTGATACCAAGACTAGCAGGATCAGTGGGCGTGTACAAATACCTCACGATATCGTCGAACGTCAAGTCTTCGATATTTTTCCCGAATTTTGTATGAGAATTCTTTTGGATTCTCATCTTGAACCTTCTGAAGCTTTCAGCAATCACATTCATGTTGAAAAAATGAGGAAAAAACGAGCTTTTCCCCGGAAAATCAGCTTTGGAAGTCGGAAAACTCACGCAGGCACTCTTAGGGGCGGACCATTGCCCACTGAGCGATCAGCTGTGAAAGCCTTCTCTCTTTCAAGGATTCTGGACGTTTCCATGGCTACCATGTGGGTTCCGATGGGGATGGTGGTTGGTGGTGGATAAGTAGACGACCTTTGGATTTTCCGATTCGACGCGTTGCTTTTCGACGTCGACGTGTTTTGACGTTTCAATGTCGGAAAATGAGCCCAAAGGACACGGTTTGTGTTGTTTTTGAATGTTTATTATTATTTTCATAGTTAATGTCTTTCAGTTTTTAAATAAAATCAAAATGTGATTTTTTACTTTCATATGCAATTTTATGATTTATTATTGAGTATTTCATCGTGTCGATATAACCCTATTTATTAATGAGATAAACGCACTTATTATAGCTAAATATAAAATCATTATTTTTTTCAATACATTAACATTATAATTATACAATTTTAAAATTTCTATATGAGCTGTTGTTTTTGAAAGTGGTATAAGTTCATTTTGGACAAAAAAGAGTTCATGTTTTTGGTTGGATATAGTTATATCCAATCAAAATAAGCATTAAAACTCTTTTTATTTTCGAAAATGTACTTATAACTCTTTTCAAAAGACTACTCATATGTTAAATATAATGGATTATCTGAAAAAAAAATTTTTTGAGTATTTCATAAGAAAACTCATTTTCTTTTATTATATTATATTTGTTTTGCATTCTAGATAATATAAAAACGTAGCCTTCGAATTGAGCATCCTTTATCGTAAAGATAATTCATTGAGGCAGATACTCGATAGACTTGTCCATGCCATTATGTCAAGTAGATTAATCTGATATATTGGATTAATTCCAGTCGATGTACTTTGAAAAATAAAATGAGATTCTTAGAATTTCACCCACACATTGAATAATATTCTATGTAATTAGTAATAAGAAGTATTTATTCAAAATAATGTTTATGGTAATATAATGTTGATAGCATGATAAAGTGATTGGAGAAAAAGCTTTTATAGGTTGAAATTAAAAAAAGATATATATTTGCAATATGATTTATTTCAAAAATACATATCATTAAAGAAAACAAAGAATACAATAAATATCTTTGAATAGACTCCGAAAATTTTAACATCACTCTGCAATTTATTTATTGTCTACAATAATTGTCTCAAAATATCAGACTATGTTAATCACACTTCAGATTCTCATCCCCTAAAGGTAAGTAGTCCAAAAAATATAACATATGTGTATCTCACATACATACATATCCAGAATCAAAACTACAATTTTTAAATTGTATCTACACTAATCTCAAAATATTTTTTTTCAATATGGAAGTCAAAATTGTTATACATTTTTCCGATTTTTAGTAAAATTTATCAAATTTTTATTTGTTTTTATTTTTTCATTTAAAAATAAGCTACCAAAGAACGAGTGTGTATAATAATTATGAAATTTCGATTACAAATTTGATACTAATTCAACAGTGAGCCTATGCAACTTGAATTTTATTGTTCCATAAGCAAGAAATAAAAGTGTATTAGTATAAAAAGATATGCAAAAATGTATGGAAATGCAGTGTTATTAAAGTTTCGATAATATTATAAAAATGAAGTCAACAATCAAAGCGTATATAATAAATCGATATACAATTGGCACGAATTTCAAGTGACGCTCAATATGAATAGAATGTTAACGTTAAACAGTCAATATATGATAGTTATATAGCACATTAAATATTAATTGACGTTCAATTAATCATTCACATATTTAAGCAAACGTAATACTGTCTTAAAAACATGCAAATAGTCTACTTAATATGAAATACATCACAGTATGGTGACTTTTCATAGATTGAAATTAATGTCAAATAAATTCATAAATAGGAATGAATTCACATCTTAAGCAGTGTGCGAATAACACTTTGAAATAGCCGTTGCATAATTTGAGATGTTTGACACTGCGATTTTTAAACAATACATCACAGCATTCACTGGCTACGGACATTATTTCAAAAATGCCAAAAATACTAACATACAATTTAAGCACAATTACAGCTAATATAAGTGTATAATTACTTTAAAATTCTTAATACAAAGATCTAGTAATTTAAATTGAATATCAAAGTTAAATCTTAAAAATAAAATATTTTCTATATCATCAAACTAGAAAGTTTATATAATCTCATAATTTTTAATATAAATTTTCAAATTATTTAATTCAAATGAAATAAAAAATTTATATAGAAAAATATTGCAAATACAATTACTAAATGTTTACTTAAATGTAACAAAAATAATACGAACAAAAAATGTTGAAAACACTCTAGTCTCAGACAAACATTAGAATTCATAACGAATATTCTTTGCCTTTTTTATCAGTAAGTTGAAATTTCAGTAAGATGTTAAAATAACTTAATACAATTTCACAAAAAATTATGAAGTCGAATGTACAATCTTCTAACCAACCGATGTGCATGAAAACAGCTGCCAACAGAAACATTCCAGGTTAAGCAGTACGCTAATCAGAATGCTACCATCTATTCAACCTAAGTATTAGAGTTTGTTTTCAATCTCCGTTGATTACACCTCCAGAAATTGGCAAATTTGAACGATTTCCAGAAAGGTGTGAATCGACAGCCCTAGCAGCTTGTCTGCCTTCGTTAATTGCCCATACAACAAGAGACTGCCCTCTTCGACAATCTGAAAATATATTTGCATAAATATAAAAAAATTATTGAAAGATTAATTTGAAAATTTTATTTACCTCCAGCTGCGAAAACATTATTAACTTCAGTAGTGTAAATGTTGGATTTGACAGTCTCAATGTTGCTTCTGGCATCGAGAGGCAAATCTAAAACAAATATAATATATTAGTTTTAGTAAATTTGTTTCATAAAATATGTTTAATAATATGTATACCTAATTCATTAGCGACGTATTTTTCAGGGCCTAAGAATCCCATAGCAAGTAAAACCAAGTCAGCTTTATAAATCTTTTCAGTACCATCTATTTCTTTCATCTCCCATCTTCCACCTGCTCCTTTAATCCATTCAACTTCAACTGCCGAAACTCCGCATACATTACCAGCACCTAAAGCAATAATAATTTATATGATTATGGAACACAAGATTTACATATAAAATTGCAAAACTAACCATCATCTAAAAATTCTTTTGTCAAAGTGGAAAATTTACGTGGATCTCCTCCAAATTTAACACGAACTTCTTCATGTCCATAATCCACTCTAATGTAGGATGAAATAATTATTTAAAGTTAACGAATCATAAATTAAATATCACACCAGTTATACCTGAAAACTCTTGGCCATTGGGGCCATGGATTATCCTGTCCTCTCTTAGTTTTAGGAAGAGGTAATATTTCAAAGGTAGTAATGGATTTAGCACCCTGCCTCAATGATGTAGCAATGCAATCGCACCTAAAATTAACAAATAACAATAGTTATAGCTATTTCTTAGAACTATTAATTTTTTATAATAGTATTAATCTTGAAAATTATATACCCGGTATCTCCACCCCCAATGATAAGAACATTTTTATCTTTTGCACTAAGTTCTAAATTTTGATTCTTGTTACCTTTCTGGCGTTTTTGCCAGTTTTCTAAAAATTCCATAGCAAAGTGTATTCCACTTAATTGACGACCTCTGAGTGGTAAATCTCTAGGCCATGTGGCACCTAGACACAATACAACTGCGGAATATCTGAAAAAAAAAATAATGATGTAGTAACTAAATACAAGCAATGTTAAGTTATAAATCGATAACATGATTGGTAACGTACTCATCCACTAATTCTTTAGCAGAAATATCTTTTCCAACATTGACATTAGTTTTGAAAACTATTCCTTCATCTCTCATCAGATTGACACGACGAGCAACAACTTCTTTGGAAAGTTTCATTGATGGTATTCCATATTGGAGTAAGCCACCAATACTGTCATTTCGTTCAAACACTGTCACTAAATAACCAGCCTAAAAAACGGAAAATAAAAGTATTTTTAATGTTTCAAAATCAAATTGATACGTTCGAGAATATATATGAAAAAATACTTTGTTCAACTGATGAGCACAAGCTAATCCAGCAGGACCAGATCCTACAACTGCTACAGTTTTTCCATTTCTATTTTCAGGAATCTATTGGAGAAAATTGAAAATAATATTCAATTATTATATTAATAAATAGGAAAAATTGTATTATATTTATATTCACCTCAGGAGTGATCCATCCATTTTCAAATGCGTTATCAATGATGGCACATTCAATATTTTTTATTGTGACTGATGGTTCAGATATACCAAGAACACAAGCGCCTTCACATGGAGCAGGGCAAACTCTTCCCGTGAATTCTAAATGAGTAATGTTATTTGTAAATATAATACAAAAAATATATTTCAGACAAATAAAACATAAACAAACCTGGGAAATTGTTTGTTTGCAAAAGTTGTTTCAGAGCTTCTTTCCAATTTCCTTGATAGATTAGATCGTTCCATTTTGGAATTATATTTCCTAAAGGACAACCATGTGAAGATTGACAGAAAGGAACACCACAATCCATACATCTCGCAGCCTGAACTCTGAGTCCTTTTCTGACATGTTCACGATCATAGACTTCATCCCAATCTTTAAGACGTCTTTCAGCAGCCCGATAAACCACAGTTTCGCGAGGATACTTAATGAAGCCACTGTAAAGTAATTATTGTATCGTTAGATTGAAAAAATCAAAAAAGAAAAAAAAATT
>JAOXNN020000027.1:3852089-3891838 GCA_028571205.2 Hydropsyche betteni | reverse complement strand
CGACCGAAGCGCCGCGGCGGTTTGAGCCCGCATTAACTTATTGCTTGCAATCGAATTGCTACGTGTGTTAGCACTTTTACCATTAACAAACTATATTATTAGTCGTTTAGCTTTAAACATTGAGAAAGCTAAACCATTGACATTTTTTCCTTATGATCAAGGAAAATTTTGTTTTATAATAATTAAAAAAAACTTTACCTTGTAGTATTACAAGCCGATGATGAAATATGATCACAATTCAAATAAAATTACATCGCAAAACCAATTTATCACAACATAATAAAAAAAAAATACAAAAATGCCCATGAGACAGTAGCGTGTACCTATGCTTATCTGACAAGTACCCATATTTTGCAAGAATTGAGTAATCAATTACAATATGCGATATACATATATAGGAGCATGTGTATGTTCTCAGTTATTACGGCAAAACGGGACCGACCTTCAATTCGAATATCGACTATCAGGTAAATTATAATACATCGCCATATCTCAAACGGTGAAAACGGTCGTAAAATTGGTGTAAATGGGTTTTATGAATAGGGGAGGGGAGTTGGGGTGGTCTAGGTTTATTGAATGATACTGAAAGATCGATATTGAAGGTTTTCGTTATGGGATTTTAATATCGATACTGAAATAATGTTCGTTTTTATGATGAAAGTGATTTAAGAATTTCGACAATGTGTTTTTTTTTGTAATTTCAAATTTATTAATTGTGAATAAGAAAAATTATATTTGCGCAGAAATTTTCTCGATTAGCAATGATATTTATAATTCACTTTTTTTTATTTATTAATAAAGGTAATAAAAATTTATTCACAAATCATCATTTGAATAATATTTATTGAATTTTGAAATCATTTAAAGCAGTTTGTATAGAAATTGACAAGATCAGCAATTGCGTTCAATTACACGATATAAAAATCATTGAAATGTTTATCAGTTCGTAGAATCAAGAAATGATATAGAATATTTTCCATTTAATAAACTAGAACACCATATATTTAGAAGTTTTGCTCCGTGCGTATATTGAAAGGCGTCTTCAGACGGGTTGAATGAAACTAGCAAAAAAATAAAAGTATGCCAATCGCCATATAAGAAAAAGCAAGTTTCAGAACGACCACGTTGCAAATTGCAGAAGAATCGATGCTAATGTTAATAATAATAATAAAACCATTAATGTTCGCTGATAAGTCCCCAAAATAGTTTTTGTATTAATAAAATCGATTATTAATCTCTTTTTTTCAATAACGAGATAGTAAGTAATAAGCTTCATATCCAGATAATACTGGCTCAAGTAGATAGGCGCCATTATAAGTTGTAAACGATAAAAACGCTGTAATTTTAAAACGATAACGTCGTTCCGAATGAAATATTGTAATATTCTTATCGATCAAGGAAAACATTGCCATATATAACATTATACAACAAGGGATTTGAATCATGCAGTTTTGATTACTTAAAGCAATTTCCAACCGATTTCTTAAATACTTTTAATATTTTTTATCAAAAATTTCAATGCAAAACATATAAGAATAATGTGATTCGCCTAATCAAGATATCAAAAACTCATTGAACTAAATATAAAAATATAGGCAACACCAACGAACTTGGCCCTCTTTAGCGACTCTTCCGTTTCGAATTCACGAAACATACTTATATTTTAGGAATGATGCAACGTTCGAGTTCATTGTCGATTGATAAGACCAAATTTAGATTATGTGGGTCACAGTTGGTGGTTGTCTGGTAATTTGTCGTCACAGATAAAAGGTCCGATGTGTAGTAATATTAAACAAAGGTCGTTTGAATCAATTGATGACAACGGATACTGACAATCACAACAGTTTGATCAGCATCGCAACCCTTCGTGCGGTCAAATTCGTAAACGGCTGAAATATTGTATCAATAACAACAATTTTTTAAATATATTTTGAACATATGTTTCATTTTGGCAAATATATTGGATCGACAATTGAAGTTCAGTGACAAATGACGCGGTCATTATTGCAATTAGATAATGTACCGTTCGTTTAAGGTCGTCAAACAATGGATGGTTTTTTATATCAATTACTTTCTTATTATTACCGTAAGACCTTGTTTTGAAGAAGATATATTACATATGTTATATCTGATGATATTTTTCATCATCATCAAAAATTACAGTGAGGCTTTTTTGAAATTCGTCGAAAGTTCGAGTATTATTTTTTTCGTGTGTGCCCTTTATTTAGCGATAATTCTCGATGACTTAAAATATTAAAAATATTGCCAAATAATCCAAGGCCTACGATATGTACGTCCATGTATAGACCGAAACACTTGTTTCTTAACTTCCGTGATCAGTGGAAACCGATACATTCAACAAAGCTAATAATAAAACCGATAACGCTATTTTACATTGAAAACTATATTTTAGTTACAAATTAATTCAAACTTTTGAAAAATTATCCACCATATAGACTAGAAAATGAAATCATTCCATATTAACTATCTTTGAATGCGACAAAAACGTATTCTTACACAAACTCGGAACGAATTCAAAAGGCGCGATTTCCATTTGCAAAAGTGTAATTGCATAACGCGCTGCAACGTGCATTATAAACTTGACCATGTACCGAATATAAAAAAAAACACTTTTTGTAACGTGAAAAAAGAGAGCACGGTCGTTGACGCCTCGGGGGAAAAAAATCGACATCATTAAAATATATGATTTGAATTGATAAAAAAAAGTTGGCTGGACTCGAACACGTCTAGTTGCGACGGCCTCGACCCGAGTATTTCGGTGCATTCGAGATCTTTTCAAAATTGTATAAATAAATTTGGGTATCGCGGAATGAGATAAATGCGGGAAATTGTATTTCTATTGTTAAATGTGTTCAGGAATACGCTGATAATGTTCCAAGAATGCATTGATAAAGAATTTCAGGAAATTTTGCAAGCAACTCAGAAAGTTGATAAAGGGGTGAGTTCAATAGAATTTCAAATTCAATAAATTGATTCGTATTAATATCATTGGACTATATCATAAAATATATCATTTCGAACTCATACTGATATTAATTTCGATTAAAAATTCCAATCTAAAAATTTAAGAGTTAAACTTAATAAACGGCCATCTTATATATATACTAGCGCCTATTTGCGTCTAAAAAAAAGAGAATAAATAAGTCGAACTGATCGACAGCGAATAATTACGCTTACATATTTATAGAATTAGTCGACTGGGTTCGAATTTCTCGAGGAAACTCAACTCGCACCACGTGCAAAGTTACCGATCTAAATTTATACGACGGCCAACGCGTGTATGTGCATTATTTCTTATGGACGCTGCATCTTTTTTTGGAAGACGAATCGACTTAGATGACACACGGATGCAGTGGTGCATTTGACAAACATTCGATCAATTAAGATTGACGTAAATAATGGGAAAATTTGATCGGTAAATAAGCGCGATTGAGTGTTTCTCGTTATTGATTTATTATTTGCAGCGTCAATGTTAAATCAATTTTTCTGCTGAGTCAAAGTTTTCAAAATAGAAGGAAGAATGTTTTTGTATTATATTATGCATAAGAATCATTAGTGTTATATGTATATCTTTGAAAAAAAATTATCAATTTTCAAAGAATAACGGAATACTCGTGAGCATTATTTGAGTATTATTATTTTTGTAGACAATGGCATTTAAAATATAAAATTTAATTGATCAAGTCAGAATTTCTAAATAAGTTCAAAACAATGCAGTACAAAATGAATCAGATATCTTTCAAACAATTCAATCCACCACTGAATGCAACGTGAAACAAATGCGCAGTTTCCAACGCGCAAAATGCACCCGAGAATGCAACGCGTTAATAATAATGCACTTGCTTGTAATATATAATTGGCGAGGACGACGTATGCAAACATGTTTTTTTTTAAGTAATCGTAATATTTTTCGTAATCGTATTACGTAATACGAAGGCTGTCCGATATCGCGTAACATTGAAAAAAAAATGTCTACGAATTCGTATTAGTGACGCAGTTACATTGAATAATATTTATCACGTAATTGAGTTATCCATTTATTAGATTATAATGTGTTAATGAAATTGGTTAATTGAATGTACAAACACTTCAGAATAACGCGATTACATCTACAACGATCCCGCATCAAAACTTTGTACCTATTTATACGATAATACGCACGCGATTTTCAAAAATACAAATACGCTCAACATTTTTCTAATCACCCTTCTATTTATCTTGACACAAGTCATCTCTCCAGGAGAGACACGGAAAATCAAACGGACACGATTCTTTTGAACACCCCGCCAAAAAGATGCCACCGTTGAAAAGTGAGAAGCAATCCATAGATCAATCGCGAATCGAAATTGACACTGGCGAAAAATGCCAAACACACCACGCTTCATCGTCTCAATTGATTGTGACAATTGACGGTCGGAGGTGCTGAAAATCGAACGATGATGATGATTGATGATGATCGATCGATTCGTTGTCGAATGCAGAAGCGGGTTCGACGGTCAACGGTTCCGAAGTGGAAAGTTCGATGGTTTTTATAATATTATATGGTGTGTTGCAAAAATTGTGCAATTGGAATACAACGAGTTCAGGGTCGGTGTTTTGTCTACTTGGCAAGCGTTTTCGATAGGAAATCGTTTCGTTTTTTTTTTCTGGGAAATGAACGTATACGCACGAAATTTTGGCAAGTGTTGCAAATACGAGGTCCATTGATAAAGAACATAACAATAAACATTATCAAGTTTATTTATGACAAATTTTCAAAATGGATAAAACTAGAAAAATCTGAAAAATTCTTGAGAACTTTCATCAGCATAAATATACGATTTTTAGTTTTTGTCATACTCAAATTCAAATAAGTCGTAACAATGGATTATATAAAGCGAAGTTTGAAGATTGGTCGAAGTATAGCGAAAGTAATAAATATTAAACATCGGTTTATAGTCCGACATACCAAACTGGGGAGTGAATTTGATAAAAATTTTATGTCGGGAATTCCCAGTTTTAGAATTGTTTAAAGTTAGTTTGGCGCATATCGAAATAAGCTGAACAAACAGGACTGGCTATGGTGAGAAAACGCCGGCCGAAATAAATTAAGAATGCCTATGTAAGTATATTTGAATGTAAATAAAACTCGTACATTCGCAAATTAATATTCATGAGGGAAAAATACATCGTTGAATATTTGTAGTACGAAAAACGAATCATCAGCGAAATAAAACAGGATTCAAATTACATTCTCGAATTACTAAAGGAATATCACGTCTATATCACGATACTTCTGAATGATCGAACTAAAAGCCGGTTTGATAAATAAATCAATTATTAAATTTCTTACGAAAAAATTAAGCTACAGCAAAGCCATACTAAGGATAAGAAAGATATCGATAGAAATATAAAAAAGATTATACTATTATATATTCCACTAAAATACAATTGAAACCGACCATGAAATTTAAAATACATTGATAGTCGATTGTATAATACACGAGTATGAATTTTAAATTGATCGATACGTAATTGAGAACATACATTGTTTAAAATGAAGTGCCAACACCGAATGAAGAACGCGTGTAAATTTTCAACAACTACTCGATAATTTATTCAGAGATCTCTCGATAATTATAGCAATTGCTTTAACAAATAGCACTGCACATGCATAAGCGATAAAATAAGATTGACACAAACGTGTGACGTAAAATTAGTCAGTCAGGAATTTGCCGACCTCGCCAAAACTATCAGATCGGAATAAATCGATTAAAAAACACATAAAATTTTCATACACGAAAAAACTTTAAATAGACGCAAAAAAACACGCTAATTTTTTCATACGAACCGATTTGAATGCGTTATAACATAAATCGATGCATAGATTAAAACAAATGAGCAGAAAAAAAAGGATTGTGGGTCAAGGAAAGACAACGTCTGAAGTTCAATAAATCCATTAGCGTTCGCATTTGTTTGTTTATTGTTTATTAACAAATAAAAATTGTTAAATAATGCGTACGTGACCTGGACAGTTGCGCAGTTCGCGACAAGTGCAAAATTGACCGGTCAATCTGTGCAAATTGTCGAATTGGTCGAGTCGACTTGAGGCAGGATGCTATAATACATTTGATGTTTGTATTGTTTGGTTTGTGGGTTTTAATATGGACTGTGGTGGTTCGATTAGTCGATGGTAGATTGAAAAAAAGTTTTAGTTTTATAGTCCTTCTTAATATTTGAAAGGGAAAAACGATGGAATTTTTAAATACATCATACTGAAGATTTCAAATAAAAATTTTCATTTTCAATCAGACATAGTAATGAAAATCTTATTCTTTTACATATGATGGGTTTCAAATTAAAATTTTACGTATAACCTGAATATTAAGTATCGATAACGAATACTAATAGGAACACTTGAACTACAGTATAACAAATTAACGAAAACATCTTAAACATGCAACGACATAAATAATTATAACAAAATTAGTGAGGTCAAACTCGTTCCAGGTACACGTTCGAACGAATAGATATTTTTTTGTTGATCAATGTATTGATTACTGTCTTGTTACGTTATTTTTATTACACAACAGAAAAATATCATATATCATATAATACTATTAAAAGGTAAAACAAAAGTAAATACGATCTAAAATTGGTACACAATTTGTATAAGTTAACATCGTATCGATAATTCTTGTTGAACAATGTCAAAATTCAATATCTTGAATATTTTTTATACGATATACATAAATTTAACAGATTGTTAAGTTAATCAACGAATAATATTGTTAATTGATAAAAAATCTGATATAAATGATGGAATATTCAGATACACAAATCAACATTGAAATATTTGCCGAGATAAACAAATTTGTAAATAATTCATATAAATTAACAGATAATACTTGACATTGACCGTGTAAACATAGATCGATCTCATACACTTTTCATAATCCAGAGTGGAAAATGCCCACAATTCGACGACTACACTCGAGATTATTGAATTCCGATAGGAATCAATGTTGATTTTGAAATACGATACCGAAAAGCAAAATACTTGTTAAATCCACTTAAGCTGATAATAGTTTTAAGTTATAAATTTTAGAAAATCCTTCGATTATTTACAATATAAACAATGGTGGCGAATACACCATTATTAATTAAAACCACAAAACTTCGTAAAAAAAAAATACATACAACAAAATTACTTGATCGTTTACAAATTTCACTCATATTGTATGAACAGTTTTGAAAGAAAGGAAAAAAAAAATACTTTTCGAATCATCCGATATTTCATTCAAGATGAAAATATACGTAACGACTAACGAGTTCAATAATCTCTTACACTTATGACACATTTTTTATTATTTCCGCAGATAGTTTAATATCACAACAAGAAGTAAACAATGGAAAAAAATTTGCTACGTATATAAACAAGTTCGATTGTCGAGGTCGCAGGTCTTGTCGGGATATTGTCCATCGCATCATCACGTGAAGTGCCGTTATCAGTGCGAACACGTTCGGAATATTTATTAAATGCTTGTTTATATTGAAAATATATGCATATGTGACGTGAAGGTCCATATATTTTTCGACATTGTTGGAATTATTGAAGAACGGTCGCCTTGTTGTATCTTATTGCTATTTGTATAGGGATCGTTTATGCGCGGTCGGAATCGGTATTTATGTTGAAATCGGGTGTGGTTATGAATATTTTTATGTATTGAAAAGATGCATTTATTGCTAGCAAAAACAGTGGTGGATTTACTTCGTGTGTAAATATAATATGCAGAAACGGGTTTAAAATCTTCCTCCCTTACATAAATTATTAAAATTGGAAAAAAAAATAGTGCCGTAGATGAAAATTTTATCATTGATTATATTTCATATATTAGTAAATAATAATTCTTCAAAAATCTAGAATTTTTTTGGAGTCTTTCTCGGGTATTGACAACGAGACGAGAATCTCCACAAGTGAATCCGCGACTGAACATCAATGTTCAAAACGAAAGCAATGCATTATTATAATAAACTCGACATAATCGACTCACATTTATACCAACGTCATCATTATGCAACTTTGATACATTGGACGACTTTATCAGTAAATCGTCGTTTGTAACAATATCTCAAATGATCGGTAATACTGCCCATTTTTCTGACCTCGCATCCAACAGTTCCGATTTGACACACAGCAAAAAATTACGAATCACGCAATTTCAACAAACCTCAATTCATCGGAATACAACACGTGAGGAATGGCAGTCAGAACACCAGCTCCGTCTCCGGTGTCATTGTCACACGCACAAGCTCCGCGATGCTCCATGCGACGTGCCAATGTCTCCGCATCTCTGACGATCTGAAAAGAGTGTAAACATTTGAGTTTGTATGTGAATGTGTTAGGAAAGGGTTAGATTGTTTATTTTGTTACTTTATGGCTGCGTTTTCCATCGATGGCGACTACGAAACCGACTCCGCAAGCTTCGTGCTCATTTTGTGGGTCGTACAATCCTTGCTTGGGTGGTGCTTCCCACTCCATAACTAGAGAAAAATAGATATAATAGGATAAGACTTTCTCGAGACAAGATAAAACAATTAGAAGATGAGGCATTTTTCGGTGCTACTAGGTTTGAGACTGAAATGATTTTTTTTTCTTAACCCAACTTAACCTAACCCCTAGGTGTTAGGTTGGGTTAGGTTAGGTTAGGTTAGGTTAGGTTAGGTTAGGTTAAGTGAGAAACCGTAAGCGCCTATGGGTTAGGTTAGGTTGGGTTAGGAAAACAAAATTCAGTTCAGTCTCAAATCTAATAGTACCCATTTTTCTATATCACGTATCATCAATAATGATAATTTGATAAAGAAAAGATGACTTTTAATGAATTTAAGAAAAAAAAAAAATTTATTAGTGAACGATTAATTCGTATAATGATATATTGCTTAACTTCAAAGATCACTAAGAACGGTTAACTTTGGCATATTTACTATGACATTAATAAAATATTTCATAATAACAACACAATCCTCGTTTTTTTTATATCGATAACACAACAAAATTACAACATTTCAGTAAATAAAAACACGCTATATCAATCATATGACAAAAAATATAATATTCGCACTAAATTAGATACATGTGCGATTCACGTGCAAATTTCACCATTTCAACAAAAAATTATATATCAATATAAGGCCACATACATAAAACGAGGGTTCCAAATTACAGGGGCCAACAGTCCAAAATTGGACCGAACAGAGAAAGTCGTCGTCAATAATAAAGTAATTGCATCTCGTATGCGAAACCAACCCGTCACATGAGACAAATGACCCACTTGACGAGACAGCGAACTGAAAAAAGGCTCTATTTCGAGAGGGTCGTATAAAGAAGAGTTTTCTTCGATGCATGGTAACGCGAAGGTGGTTTATGAGGCTAACAGATACGTTATCGGGATTATCGTCGTTGATTGAAGCATGGAATTCTAATGGAAATTTATGTTTATCGGTTTAATAAACATACATGTGACTGGGCTTAATCGATACGTGCCATTCATATTAGTTTAATATTATGATATGATCTGATTTATATTGGAAATGCTCGGATAAATCATCTGAGATGATCGATGATTACGATCGTGTTGGTTTTTTATGGTGTATACGAATTGGTTATGCTTGAACGAAATAATGTTCAAGCATTGTTCAATTGCATCAGAAATTGTATAAGTAAGTCAAATTACCCCTGAATCGTATACTAATTTGAAACAAATGTATAAATAATACAATATTGGATTTATCTTGACAATCATACGTCGAATATTATTTATGTTATTGGGACAGGTGTAGAAGTGTGTTGTTATATTTAAGTTTACAGCGATGATAATATTTTAGAAAAACGCTAGAAAAATTAACCGAATCGTATTAAAGAAATTTTTTAAAACGTATACAGCAAAGCCGTATTATAAAAGTACACAATACAATAGTCAAACAGCATTGACTATTATAACCGTGATAAAAAATAGCGATAAAACGTATAGGTTATGGTCACACAATATCATACATTCCTCAAACGCTAAACTTTTCAGAAAACTTTAATGTTTGATCGATATTATGCAACATGACGTAGTCGTCTCGTTTCACGAATTCAACAACAAAGGACAAGCTGAAAAGTACGAAGGTGACCTGAAACTTTGAAACGTTCAGTAGGCGCGGCGCAAATGCATGCACCGATCGATAATACAGCAATAAAATACGCTTATCGATATTTATTATTCATTAAAAAGGCATTGTAATAAAAATTCATATACAAATTAATTCGATATAAAACATACGAGTGTCGAAAGAGCGTCGCATTTATTTTTTTAAGTTTATTTATCGTTTCGAACGACATAAGTTTTCATTCCCGTTCGATAAAAGAATAAACATTTTTTTTTAATGAACAGGGAACATGGTTGTGTGCGCGAGTCATTACGACTTACGTCACGAATCGGGAACACACCGAACGGGATAGGTTATGTACGAATTTCTGAAATACACAAAAACCATGAATAAAGCCGCAGCCTTCGGGCGCTTACTTGTGCCGGGGGGTGCGGGGGGCGACGGGGGCCGACCGTTCCCGGGTCGAAAGGGGCGCAGTCCTATTTGTCGGCGGATTCGCGCGCAAAACCACGACACTATCGAAAACCGCAAACCACACTACCGCCCGCGACCATCGACAGTAGTCGACTGACAGATCGGGAATTGCATGGCCGTTTTGAGGCCGATTCTCGAGTGTTTGCTTTGTATTGTTGCACTCGAATTTGGGCCTTATTCTATTTTAATTTAAAGGTGTTTTTTTTGTACAAATCTTGTATTTTTTAGCAGCGTGATGGAATGATCGTGGACGATCGATGATAGGGACGACGGGAATGGATTTTGATTTTTTCTATATTATCTATTATTATTTTGAATTAATCGATTGTGTGGATGGTTTTGGGATGTGAAGTATTGGTCGGTTCGAGGGAATGTCGAGGTGCATTCCTCGCTTTCGTCTATTTCCCGTTTTCCTTACAATTAAATTGTATTTAATTGTATACGTTTTTAAATTTGTATTTGCCGGGCGTTTTTCGAATGAGTTGCCAACTATATAAATCTGAAATGTGTTAACGAGCAATTGTATGATTTTGATGATCATTCTTATTAATTAATCAATGAGAATTATGTTTCAGTTCTGAATTTTTATCGAATTCTGATTTTAGGTTTAGATTTTGATTTGGACTGCAGTTTGAAAATAATAGAAAAGTTTGAAAGGTTCAAGTTTCATGCGTGAAATTCGTCAGCGTTTCAATTTCAAAACGATTTGAATAAAAATTGTATTCAAATTTTCGTTTTTTTTTTTTTTTGAAAAAGCGCCATCTGTCGATGGAAAAATGGTACTAGTCCGTAACGGGGAGATTTAAATTGTCTGCCATCTATGTTTGTAACATGCAACAAATTAAAGAGAAATCGATCTGATAAGTGCCGGAAAATTTCAAATGTTGGAATGCAATAGTTTTTCTAAATTGCTAATTCATTTTACATATCTTTCTCGTTGTATGAAAAAAAAAACTATTAACGATTTCGCAAATCAAACAGATAAATTTCTCATAAATTTTATATGATAAAACCAGAACATTTCATATTACAATGAAAAATTTAAGAATTAATTGGGGTGCTTTCCATATTTTGGTACTCCGGAAAAAAAAAATCAGCTAGAGATTTCCGCAATGATATATTTAAAATCAAAAGTATTTATTTAAACTGAATGAATATTGTAAATGTTTTTGACTATTGCTATTATTATAAGTATTTTTGAAGTAAAACGTAATATGAGAAAATTTTGAAAATGACTAGCTTATTTAAAAAACGGTTGCGTGGCAACATCAAATTAATATTCCGTTTTCATAATGCAAAAACCTTGGAATGTAGATGTTTGATCATCACTGTCGAGTGCTCACTTTCGAAATCAGGGGTTTTGATTCGGTCACTGTTTTTTTTAACGATCCGAGAAAAGTAACTCAATTTTTTTTAGTTTTATTGCTATGGAATTTTATTTTCAAAATTTTGTTCCACAAAACTGGCTGATTATAATTTTAGAGTTCTTTTAACTGTTATAAAATTTAATCTGATTAATATTTCTCAATCGAAATTCAATTATTAGATAAATTCATCACAATCATCATTAGGTATTTAGAGAAATAATACTCATTTCTCGCCTATTCATCACCGGATAAAAGCATCCATTATTTCTAAACACAGATAAACAACTTTTCTATTTTAGAACTCATCTCAAAATTCGCAACAAACAGAAAACCATTCTAATTGTAAGAATCAGGGCTTTGAACCGGAACTGAACCGTAATCGAAAACCGGTAAAAACAGATATTTTTGCCAGAATGAAAACTGAAAAAAAATATATCTTCCGTTCAGGAAAAATTATTCGAATATTTTTGAGAAATGTTTTTTTTTTTTTTGAAAACATTTCTTGAAATTTTTAGAAAATTCACGTTTTTTTTATTTGAAAAAGTTGGTGTATGAAAAGTGTTGTCATTTTAGAAAATATGTTTTAGAATTTTAGTGAAAGTCGGTTTTTGTCACTGTAAGGTTTTTTTTTTGAAAACTCATAGCTGAACCGAAAACCGGAACCGAACCCAAATACATTTTATTGTTGAAACATAACCGAAAACCGAAACCAAACCCAAATACATTTTTATGTTGAACCGTAACCGAAAACCGGAACAAAAAAAATAATGGTTCGAAGCCCCGCTGAAAATGATCACATCAAAAACCGGACATAGGCCGACCGGTTCCGCATGCGAACCTCATTTGATAACCGCTGTCATGGCAACGGAAGTTGCTTATCGAAATGTCAAACCGCCGCGTACAGCGTAGCCTTCGTCATCGACGTCCAACCGAATTGTTTTCCCCGTCGCAAAAGGACCATTGCCGAAGGCTTCGGTCGAGTCGACGCAGCAGCATCAGCAGCACTTCGTCTGTTACGAAATCGTCGAGCGGCTGGGTAAAAAGTAGGTTAATCGCCGACGCAACTTTCACCAGCGACTTTCGCCCGTGCTGTGGCAGTGACGAGCATCGCGTTCCTCCGGCATGAGCTTGAGCAGGCTGGTGTCGAGAACTGTCGGCCCTGGGGGGGCGCGAGCCCTCCTGGGGGCCCTCGGGGTCGTTCCCGAGCCCCATAAGAGAACTGCAGCCGCTGGAGTCACCGCTGTAAGGCAAGATCGCAAGCCCGATTGGAACAGGGCCGTCAGTGAGGCTGAAAAGATCGTCGGGTATCCGACGTCGTTCCTCAGTTTGAGGTGGCTGCTCAGCGACGAGATTGCCAATATTGCTTTGCAGTTGAGAAAGTTGGTCGGCAGCAATCATCCGTTGCTTAAAACTGGAAAGTAAGGATTCTCATTTTATATTATGTAGATAATTTTCATTATGGAAACTATTGCTAAATATTGATAAATAGTACAATTATCTAGTATTTAAATTGGTATGTGGAATAAGTAAATTCTCACTATTGTAGTATATAATTTTTGTTTTCGATTTTCATTATAACTGGTTTTCTTACGAAATTTTGGTTTCTTTGAAAATATATTTTATTGAATGATGACACAATTTGATTTTCAGAAATCTACTTTACAATGGAAAAAATAATATGCAAGCTTGGGGTCTTATTGTATTGTTGGTATCAAAAGCTGCTGGTCATAGTCCTGAAATACCAGATATGGAACAAGACAAATCAGCAGGAGTTCTTCACAGGTCAGAAAATTAATTTAAGCCTATTTAAAATTTATTTTTTAGTATATCTTATCTTTTTGATAGTAAATATTTTTTTCATTATAGTCAACGAGCTCTTGCAGAAGTCACCGAAATGATACGCACAAGTCACTTAGTGCATAAAAGTTTGGTTAATATGAATGCAGAAGATTCTACTACTTTATCCGTGTCGAGTTTGGGCGATACAATGTTTGGAAATAAAATCGCTTTGCTTAGTGGAGATTATCTTTTGGGAAATTGTTGTGCTGAATTGGCTGGACTGAGGTTTTTATTTATTTTTTTTCAATTAGTATATAGCAATAGCAATATTTTTCTTACATTTTTTTTTATAGAAATCAAGAACTTAATGAACTGATTTCTTCGGCTTTGAGAGATTTGACCGAGTCAGAATTTATCGGAGATAGAGATTCACAAAATATTCCACTTCCATGCAAACCAATTACAAATTTCGATAAAATTCCTATAAAAGGTATGTATAATATAAAAAAAACTTTTCATTTGATGTATTTTGATTGAGGTTTTATCATTTTATGAAATTATAGAGTGGAGATGTTCTCTTGATCCTCTTAACGTTCATGAACTAATGGGCTATGCAGCTCCTGAATGGGCTGCTAGACACGAATTGAGTGCTGGAACACTGCTTGGTAAAAGTTGTCAAGGGGCATTGATGCTGGCGAAACAACCCAAAGACATACAGCAACATGTAATTTAAACTTCTTACAAATTTATATTGAACTTTTTTCACAATAAGATTTTTTTTCAGTTGGCAAAAACTTTGTATTTATTTTTTGTATACTTTATAATAGGGTTACATGTTTGGATCACATTTAGCATTAGCGTGGCAGGCTTGTCTCGACTTAGAACCTTTTTCTGGACCTTGCGATGGACCATTTTCGCTTATTAGTGCTCCTGTGATGTTTACATTGGCCCATAAACCTCATGTATATAGTCTTATTGAAGCAGGTCAACGAGATGTTAATGAAGTCGATTATGAAGCTGTATGTTGAAATATTTTTATTTTGTAATACTATTAAGTAATATTTCCATAATAAAAATTAATATTTATTTCAGCTTCATAATGAAGTTTTGGCTGGTCCTGGAATAGAAAAAGCTAGAGAACTACAACGCGAACATAGTGCAGCTGCAACAAAAGTTTTGCAAAATTTCCCGAATTGTGATGCACGGACAGCTTTGCATAATATAATTCTTGCTATGCAAGATTTATGAATAACTTAATATGATAATCTGTGGCAAAGAGTTTATGTATTTTGTCGTATTTCACAAATATCTAAGTATTTAGATGCACTTTCATATGGTTTTTCATATGGAAATTTATTTAATTTTCTCGATTTTCAATTTTTTTTCATACTGAAATATCAGTATTATTTTGATTTCTCATTAATTTTATGGTAAGTTCGGTTAGTTTTCATATTTTCTGTCACTTTCAATGCAGTTTTTATTTATTTTTCTTACATAATCAGATTTTATTTATTTTTTCAATCCTTTTCCTATTTTGTATTTTTTCACACTGTAAAATCTTCTCGATATATTCTTCATTGACCGATTTTCTGTATCTATTTTTGATGAAAAATAAAGCATATTTTATGCGTAAAGCCAATTATCATATAATAAATATTCAGACAGTATATTTTTTATATGTATCTTTATATCTAATATAATATGCCTTGAAATAATGCTCAAAGATATGAAAAAAATTCATACATTGTATTTCAAATTTAAAATTAATTTAAAATACTTAATGCATAAAATTGTAAGTTTCATATTTTTAAAAGTATTACTTTATATCAGGTTTTATTAATTAATTATATTATATAATTCATTAAATTTGAGATTTTAATGTATTGATGAATCTGAAGAACTTTAATGATGAATCATAAGGTTGTATAATTTCTGTCTGTTTACTGTTAGGAAAACCATAAAATTATTGATCAAACTGAGTCATATTTACAAAAAATAGTTCATGTTTCATAATAATACCAAATGTTAATCAAATAAGTTATATAATAGTTTACATATTTATAAATATACTTATTTATTCATCAAGAACTATATTTGAGTTATGTCACCATTTAATGCGTTAAATAACATCTTATTATGTTGCAAATAATTCTTACATTCCAGTATAACTTTGTGATCATTTTACATAATGAATGTAGCTAAAAAAAAATAATGTAGTTTTCATGACTGACTTTTCTCGAAAAACAAAGAATATAAAATAATTGCTTTAGTGTATATAAATGATGTATTCAATGTTTCAATATTTTTATATTCAAAGTGTTTTTTGTCTATTTTTTGTATTTTATATCAATAAATTTTTTATAACTGTTATATAAGATATCTTTCAAACATTTTGATAGAATTTTTACAATTTTGTCACCTTTGTCGAGGCATTTCCTCAAAATACATTTGGAAAGGCAATTAGCCGATTGTTCTATTCTTTTTTTCTATCAGTGACCACAATAAGAATGCCTTCTTATTGTGGACACTGAGCTTTCAGGTATGTAGAACAAGGTTTTGGGTATTTTAAATACTTACAAATAAAACAAATTGGATTCTCTCTTTTCTTTAATAAAATTAAATATAATCGCTTACATTATACGGTAGTCATAATAAATATTAAAATGTGGTCACTACAACCAACACGATGGCTTCACACTTAAAATCTACAAGGATATATTTATATCTCATTGAAAATTAACACAATCTGAAAAGTATTCATTTTCCGTTTTTTACAAATTACTAGAAATAAAGATGTAAACATAAACAACAAACAAAAAAGTTAAATAATTCATTATTATTGTGATTGTCCTATGATAAAAATCATTTGAATAAAATTTGGACATCTTTCCTATTAAAATCAATGTAAAAATAAAAATAAATTAAGTTATTTGAAAAAAAAAGATATTGAACAATTGTAAAGATTTTTCAAAACAGTCTAAATATTATCAAAAAAGAAATATGGCAAGAATAAAAAATATTTGCTCAAAGAGAAAATTTCACTTCAAAACGAAAGTATTTTATTTTAGAATTACTAAAATATAATACGATTCTTTTCTCATATTAAATTTTGGCAACGCCTATTCTATACAATCAACTTATGCATATGTAAATAATTATGCTTTGAGAAAATGTTGAGAATTTGGTGTTTCGAGACTATAAATATGATGATATAATTAGTGTTATTTAAAATCACCGTTTTACTCTCTACATTCTCTCATATTGTGAACGTTCCATGATTTTATAATTCATACAAGTAACTCTCTATCACACTCAGGGTAGTAAAAATATAGTTAACTATATCAATAAGACTACTACTTAATTTCAAGTTTGGTAAAAATCTTGTCTTCACACAGGCTTATAACATTTTTTCATACACAATAGACCAAAAATATATTTTATGTATTGTAGGTACATATCATCTTTTTTCCCAGTTAATTTTTTACAGCTTTAGACAAGTTGGCATAATCACCGAATACTATACTAAATTATCAACAAAAAAGTACTGTGATCATTCAAATGTATCATCAAATTTCGATTAAAATACGTAAAAGTCAACACTTTGGTATATTATATAATATTTAATTAAAAACATCAAATACTGGAGAAAGGTAATCTATTTTGGTATCAGAAACTTATTTTATTTGATAAAATTGTAGACAATATCATTTCAAAAATAATGTCTAAAATGGTTCCTTGAACCATAGATTTAAAAGTATGGTAACGCCACACCTACGAGCATGGCACATCGATTAAAACTTAAGAGAAATAAAAAAGAAATTCATCTTTAAATATTGAAACATTTTGAGTATTTCTATCTGTCATACAATCCGCAATCATCCATCGCCATCTTAACAGTTAATTATTATATTATAAATAAAATAATTAGCATTCTCCTACGGAAACAATCTTTGAAATTCACTATAAATACAATGATAAGAAAACGACATTTATAAGAAAGATATGAAAATAAATAAATTGTAAAACAAGTTTCAAAATCCTTAATAAGATTTGGAAAACGATTCACTGGACTCCTTTTCATTCATTGATAATAAATAAGATTGGTATAAATACATTCGAAAAAACCAAACCGTTCACAATAATATAAAATAAATAACTAATTCTAATACACACTCTCTTATCAAGCTAATGTTGAAGCACTCCATATTATAAATATGTATAAAAAAATAAATAACCTAGAATACATTACAGTGTACATCAATCATAATAATTATTGATAATCTAAAGGAAAAATTCTTAATTCTGCAAATGTGACGATTGTCGGTCACTCCGTAATTATGTAATGTCTTGCGAGTTAAATTGGTTTCTTATTGTTTGTAAATGGAAATGTGGCGTTTTGTACTTTCGGTTTAGTTTTAGGTTGGATTAATTGAATTTAACAAATATGAGATCAATTTTATCAATACTTATCAAAAAAAACTTATATTAAAAAAATTTTCACCCGTCACAGTTCCTCGATATATGGCAAAAATAAGAGTATTCACCATACACGATTATAGATACAAAATTGTTAACAGTCACTCTATTATTTTCTACTGATAACTTAGTCTCTGAAATTTGGCAAGGTCTACATTTACAGTATTAAATTATGTTCGGACTACTAAACGATATGCACATGGACACCATGCGACTCTATACACTGGATTGTGCCATTTCTCTAAATAGCTAACGAACGTATCTTAACAAGTCATAATTATAAATGCACCTCTTGCGAACATGCCAAACCGAGTTCTCTACAATCTGACATTTCGCTTTACAATATAAGTCATCTGTCAAAGTCAAAATATTTACATATCTGACGAAAACATACATATCCACTTATAATGTCTACATTTATCTTGAAATATATTACAAATCATCATTAAAAAAATATTCGATCTAATCCTTTATTGTGTGATTAAAGGAGAAGGATATTCGAGGGAAGGTTGATTAGCAGTTTTCTCCGAAACTGCATTTTTCTTTTGTCAGGCACCTGATTCTTGATATGGACCTGTCACCATGCACGGATGCATAGGAAAGAGAGTTGTCCATGACATTGTCGTTAATGTAGATGCTCTCATCATAATTTGTTTACTATTTTTACTGTTTGACGTTGCGTCCACTAAGGCTGCAAATGAACTGTAGCCTCCAGGTATTTCTTCTGAACTACTTTTCCGTTTTTCCATTTTACTATAGTAATCGGAGTTTTGAAAAGAGTCAGAAGTACTAGAATTATTGGTTGTGTTGGATATTGATATACTATTAGTAGTGGGGCTCGGAGTTGTGGTTGTTGCAGTGATCCCCAATTTTTTAAGACGCATTTTCTCTTCCCACTCTTCTAAACCATGTTTGGGTCTATTCAAATTTCGATGTTGATAGAAAACAAGAGATATCCTAGTAGGGTTCAGTCTGTTAGGATTTTTCAAGGCGGTAGTAGAATGCATTTCGTGCTTAGCACATTCAAACAATACACTACCGTGTCCTAAAGCGATAGCAACTCCACCCATTTGAGCATCCTTAAAGCATTCCAAATTATCTACAAAATCTGTTACTTCTCCTATAGGTTCAGACTTTGGTGGTTCTGGTGGATACGGTATAGAAAATGGTGGAGGATATATACACCAATTTGGAGATGATTGACACCAATTAGGTCCTGCATTTTGATGATAAAAATTCGAAGCAAAATTTGGATAATTTTGATAACCATATGAATTGTAGCAGTGAGAATTTCTTAAAAACTCTTCTCTTTTGAGTTTCTCTGCATTGTAGTAAGCTAAATTATATTCATTATATGAGTTTTCATAAGGGTTAAAATGACCATATGGATTTGGTGGAAACGTATAAGCATTTGTCATCTGAGGATAGTTTCCATATCCTTGCATATGATGGCTTTGAGGAGCATATGCATTCTGGTTTAATGATGGAAAATTGTTGCTTGGATAATCTCCTATATTTGGTTTGACTGGACACAAGGGAGAAACTGTTTGATTCACATTATCATGAGCGATAGTGAAATTTTGTTGATTAACGTTTGAAGCATGTTGATTTGCATTTCTATTGTCATAGGAGTTTCGGTTGTCATAACTAGGATTCATGATAGACTTTTCAGTTGGTGGAAAAGGCTTTAAAAATGTTGAAGCATCAGTGTTATCTGGAGAATTCAGAACATTATGTTGTGATCTTGATGGTGGTCGTGCTTTTGGAACCCTAAATAATGAATTTTCATTTTGATTATTTGGATTACTAGGACTATTTTGTTCCCAAGATTTAGCAGATACAGGTGTTGTTGGTGTGCTACTTTCCCAACTTTTATTACTAGAATTGTTGAATGTTGGCGTTGAAGGTGTATGCATACTCCAACTTTTATCTACTTGAGATATAGGCGTGCTGTGATCCCAGTTAGAATTGGGAATGATTAGTTTTTCAGGAGTTTTCCAACTGTGTCTTTGATCATTTGTCATTACTCCATCTCTATTATTTTGAGGGGAATTCAATGTTTTGTTATTGATCGATTCTACAGTAAAAGAATTTGAACCCATTTCTTTCAAATCTGATGTTTTATTTTGAGAAAGAATATTTGTCATAAGCATTTTCGAATCAGATATTTGATGTGATTTGGATAAATCAAAATCCATTGGAGTAGACTTTTCGACAGACTTTATGGGCTCTTCAAACTGTCTCTGATGAATTTTCATAGGACTATCATCAGGTTTACTATTTAGACTATCGTTTAATGTAGTATTTTCTACGCCAGTATCGTTCACAGAAGCTCTACCACTGTTTGAGAGTGGAGTGCCTGTAGTCCTTGCAGAGTCTGGACTGTAATTATTTGATAAAGCATTCAAATTAGCAGTTGTAGAATCTGGGTCTTCTTTCACAGAATTTTCTCTGAATTGAAAATTTTCAGGATTGTTATATTCTGGCCACTGATTATTTCCTGGTGGCGCATTAGATATGTGATAGTTGGAAATATCTGGCTGTCGTTTTTGAACATCAGGAGGTAAATTATTGGTTTGGGTTTGATTCGTATTCCCCGGTGAAGCATCAAGAAGAGGATGAGAATGCGTAGGTGCATACAAAGGGTTTTGATGATGGATATTATGATTATAACCAGTTTCATAAGAATTATATGGTGAATCTAAAACAGTACTAGAGATGTGATTACTTTGTAACTGGGCATCAGTGAAATTATCAATCATTGATGCCATATCCAATAATGTAGGATTAGTTAAATTTGGATTTAACAAACTTGTTGCAGAATTCAACATGTTCGGATTCCCAAAGGCAGAGTTATAGTGAGATGAAACATTCGGAAAATTGATTGATTGATTCACAGATGGTGTCTGCGTTCTAATTGGAGAAACATTACTATTTGATCTGGGACTTGCATTATTTGCAGAAATATTTCTCGCCATCTCAGGGTGCCCACTTTGAGGTATTCTGGGACTAGTCATGTTTCCAGGATGTCTAGCTTTATTCATTGGTGAATTATTAGCAATCATATTAGGGTTTGGCGACTGAATGTTAGGATTGGATTCATTAGCTTCATCTTCCTTTCGTTTTTTGCCATGGCGCCGACATGGCTGAAGAGGTACAGATCTAACTCGGACTTCACAAGGATATCTAAAATATGAAAACATAATATTTTAGTCTTCAGGAGTTTGAATAATGTTTGAAATAAAAAACAAATATTGTAAAAGAATTGATATAAAAATGATTTTACTCTCAAACTCACTTGTCTAGAATTTCTAAAGCTCCAGTTTTAATTTTTTCTTCTTGTCCTTCTTTCGAGCCGTACTCATCAGTAGTATCTAATACATATAAAGGAAGTACATGTAATTGTTCATCAGGTGGTTTTGTTAATGAACGATGCCTTCCGAGTGTTACTACAGCTGTACATCCATTGTTCATATTGTGAAGGTCACGGTGTGAATGAGCACAAAAGTCTAAGCAAGCCGTCACACCTGTATAAACAATAAAAAGAAAATATAGACATTGTAAAAAATGTGAAGTTATTAATGTCTTTGTAATTAAATTAATTACCTGAAAATGGTCTTCCTTGCTTGAAACCAAGCCTGCATTCAGAAGCATCTTTTTCAAACTGACATTGATTTTCGAACGCTTTGGGGGCTAGATTCATATATAAAGGACTCAGTAGTGTTGCTAACATATGCATTCTTTCCTCTATCTCATTTTCTTCTGTTTTAACTGAAAGTCTGAATTTACGGACGGTTTTAGAGCGAGCATATTTACACCCATTGTAGTACATAGACCAGGAACAGCCAAAGCTAAATGATGCTCCACATGTTTCAGGATCTAAGCCTACAATCGATTACAATATAATAAATAAAATAACTTAGAAATAAGCATTTTATATTATTTTCGATCAATACCTTGACAGGCGCATGTTCGGTTTTCATTAGTAGCACATCGCCTAGTTGTTGGCAGTCCATAACGATTTAATTTGTGAGTTAAAATACTGTAATCTAAATCTGCTTCAGATGCAGGAACACCTTCCCAAGCAACTAAACACACAACAATCCACGCTGTTGCACATTTATGCCCGCTTCTGAATTTTACAACTACCAAAACTTTTTCTGTATATCCAGAACGTCGTATAACCTACATAATATGTTTTTTAGTTATGGAACAATATTTGAAAATTGATTTAAGGTTACTTAAAAAATCAAATTCATTTACCCATTTTGCCATAGGACAGCCTTGTGTTGTTTTTCCTTCCTTTCCAGTATAGCAAACTTTTTCGATTCTTAATTCTTTTCCAGATAAACCAGTTCTAGTTTCTAAATCTTTTCTCAATTCAGTCAAACTAGATGCTGCTCCTAAAGTAAAATAAAACATGTTTAATGATTATCAGGCAAGATTTTTGAATATTTAAATGTAAGTGTAAGTTACCTAAATGTGTGTAGTAACTACCCGGTTCAGGTGGATTTTTGTCAGCAGTAAAACAATTACACTCTGGTACTTCTGTACGGCAATTGTTCTTTAATTTTTCCAGATTGTCCTGTAATTCTTTTGTAGCTGGGCTTTCTACTTTGACTTCAACTATTTTTGATTTTTCATCAGATGCATCGATATTATTGATGCCAAAATTTGTAGGTTTGGTTGACTTGTCCCCTTTTTTTGTGCCTTCTGGTTCTTCTTCGATCGCTTCATCTTTTGTTTGCAGTCCCATGCAAGCACCATCCCTAAGATGTTCTGGAGGTGGTTTTTTTGTAGAACCTTGCCTGCAACATGAGTATCCTATTTCGTTTTTTAATGAAACAGGTCCTCCGTCACCAGCAAATAAATATGGTGATATTTCAGGTTTGATGATACCAAAATTAAAATTTTTATAAATCTTGTGCCCTGGTGGCGAATCTTCTGATTTAATTTGTTCTACATAATAAGGTTGATTAGTGATGATTGATACTGGAGATGCAATTGTAGATGCATTTCTAATTAATTGTTGTTGTTGTTGTTGTTGTTGTTGTTGCTGCTGTTGTTGCTGCTGTTGTTGCTGCTGTTGTTGCTGCTGCTGCTGCTGCTGCTGCAGTTGTTGTTGTTGATGTTGATGATGTTGTTGTTGTTGATGTTGTTGCTGTTTTTGTTGTTGTTGATGGTGTTGTTGTTGTTGTTGTTGTTGTTGAAGTTGTTGTTGTTGTTGTTGTTGTTGTTGTTCAGAATTTTTTTTCTTTTCATTACTTTTGTCAAATTTTGGATAACTATCATTATGATAAGACTTGGCTACATGTTCTACACTATAGCTTTGTTCATTATTCATCTGTTTTTTCTTTCCGTATTGATACATTTCACTTTCATTATAAGGCACCTCATTTTGATGAAAACTTTTTTGACTAAAAACTTCCTGTTTGATTGTAGATATAGGTGGCAATACAGTAGTATTATGAGACCGGTTAACAGAAAAAGCTTGAGATGTAGAAGATTTATAAGGATCATGAACTGGTGTTTGTGGTTGTGATCTAGATAAATCTGGTATATGCTGTTGATTACCAATTGGATAATACTGTAATCGATTCTGTTGACAGTTATCAATTTTTTGGTTTCGGTTATCATTTGGATATTGATAAGGTTCTATATTCTCAGTTTTTGGAATAAGTGGAACAACACTATTTTTATATTTCTGATCATGTAAACTATCTATAGAGTACTTATCAGAATTGATAGTAGCATTAACATCTTTAGTAACAGATAAATTTTGCTGGTTCATTTCAGAAACCGGTCCAATAGTCATTCTGTTTTGAAAGTCTTTGTTATCGACATTGTTGTAAGCAGCATTTTCAGCATCATACAATTCAGCATATTTCATAAAATTTTCATAAGACGTGTTATTGAAACCGACATGTTGTCTCTGTCGATCATCTGTACATTGCGGCCCAACAATAGATGTTGTTGTAGTTGTGCTAGGTGTACTGGATGATTTTTCTTGCGTTCTTCCTTCAGTCCCCCCTTCCCAAACAAGATGGCCACCACCTCCGAAATCACCCAGAATTGGGTTGAAATTCTGAGTGTTTTGTGAATAATTACCAGACGCACGATAATTTGTCGCGTCCATGCGGTAATTATCTCGAAGATGGTGGCTATACGATAAAAAATGACCGGTAGGTTGTTGGGGGTCATTCAATGAAACTGATTTGGGTAAAGAATCTTCGCCGGGTGGTTGTCGTTTGTCTGGAGGTGAAGTATTCCCAGTTCCATCTTGGGGATTTGATTGTTTATTTAATATCATTGTTTTCAATCTGGAATTGAGATTCACCCGATCAGCTTGTGAAAATATATGATGTTCGCCAGGATCAGGGCGTTGAGGCCAGTTCCAACCAGCTTGATGTTGCTGCTGCTGGTGTTGCTGTTGCTGTTGATGTTGCTGTTGCTGCTGTTGTTGTTGCTGTTGTTGCTGTTGCTGTTGTTGTTGTTGTTGCTGCTGCTGCTGTTGTTGTTGCTGTTGTTGTTGCTGCTGCTGCTGCTGTTGTTGCTGCTGTTGTTGCTGCTGCTGCTGTTGTTGTTGCTGTTGCTGTTGCTGTTGTTGTTGTTGTTGCTGTGGTGAAGGTCCGCTATATGTGCCTGGGTACCCGCTACAGTTGAGTGAGGCTTGCTGCGGACCGCTGCTCGCCTGCAGGTACCCAGGCGAGGCGTTTCCCGACTGCTGATTCATAGCAGTTTGAGTGCTCACCTGAGTGTTGTGAATTTGTCGACCATTAGAATTCCTCGAATCATTATTTCCATTCACAGGAGAATAATTAGCATCTCCTTGAGTGGCTGCTGTGGTAGCAGGCGGAGTGCTGAAACCAGTCGGTGCACAGCCGGAATTCGGCGGAAAGCCTGGCGACTGTGTATAAAGTGGAGTAGGCTGTGGTGTCATTGCGTTGCCTAGGGATCCAGCGTGGCTATACACTGGTGTAACTTGCCCATTTTGATAAGGTGTATTGTTTCCTGCAGACGCAGGTCTGGAATGTGGAGGTGGGTCTAGAGAGGTCGGCGTCGTCGCCGGCTGCGGAGTGAAACTTTGCGAATGCTGATAGTCGTTATTATATTGGCTCGTTCCATTGCGCAGGCCAGTGTTGGAACCGGGTGGAGGTGCTGGAGACGCCGAAGGTGCGGGTGCAACTGGACCGTGTGAGTACCCACTTCTAGAGTTCGATGGTGGTCTTTGCGCTTGTAACACTTGGACGGATGTATTTTGGGGATAGAAAGCCGTCGCGGCGCTGTCGAAAGCGTTAGGAACGATATTTTGAACAGTATATGTAGGCGTCGTTTGATATAGATGTGTGGAGTTTGAATAGCCAGCTGCATGGTTGTTGGGATAATCTAACGTTGTCTGTCCGGCTTGTGGAGGTAACTGTTGAATGAACTGATTTTGCCAACCTGAAAAACAGGATCAAAATTAGCCGGTATAATTAACGATTTATTTTTTAAGTTGTCAAAAAAGGATATTAACCTTGTGACGGATCAGCTTGCCATGTTGGAAATCTGTTGGGATCACCAGCATAAAATGGCATCGGAGCCTAGAAAAAAAAAAAGAAAATATATTTAAAAAACAACTCAAAAAATGTTATCTAGTTGAAAAAAGTTATCGTTAAAAGTTGAAGAAATATTTTCTGATGAATAAATACAATAAAAAAAAAAGTTTTAGAAAAACTTTGCATGACCTCGTGAAAGGTCATCTACACGAAATGTCTGGACAGAGGTTGAGCGAACCAGACATTCGACTGTTATATAATTCAAAAGCTAGACAATGACTACCTGGGGAAACACTGAGGTCGTTAAATCAGACCCCGGAGATTTTCCCTTCTTTTAAATTCATGAACATTTTTTCAGTCGGAAGACTGTCAAAAAGAATAAATGTGTAATATTCATCAAAACCGTATTCCTCACTAACCACAATATGTCATATAACCATATTTTCACATTACGACACTCTACAGTGAGAAAACGCATATTGGAAATAATCTCATTGATCACAATTGAAAACATGCTCACAAAGAATACCTTTAATAATCCATATAGACTTAGTCTATATATGATCATATAGTGCATACTGCAATTTATAAGACAACCTTATCGTTGTAAAATACCTATTTCCTACCTATACCTATTTATTTCCTATACCTATTTCCTTGATACCTATTTTTATACCTATATATATCAAAAAAATATTAAACATAACAATTCTAAAATTGATATTAAATCGATGCATCCATAACGCGAGGAACTCACAAATCTCAACACATCCCAAAAGCCGAAACTACGCATTCTCTACGAAATTATCGGTTCAATCGGCCGTCGCCATTGGCACCTTCGTCGGCCACTTTGTGTCTTGGCGGCGACTCGGAAAAGCGGGAAAACTCCGGGAAAAGCGGCGCGCAAATTGCGTTTTCCGGTTCAGCGGCATCGTCAGCGTTTTCCGCCACGATTCATTTGCCACGTAATGGAAGAGCGGCAGTGGCGGGGGCGGATTTTTTATTCGGATACCCATCCGCCCCTGTCGGTTGTCGATTTCGATCTGTTCCGGGGTGCTTTCGAATCTCGTGCTTGGTCGATCGTGAAGGTCGCCCAGATGGACGCGATAAGGCGTAATAGAATATTCGTGAAAAAAAATCGATGAAATTCGAATGCATCACACAGAAGGGGTCTCTTACACGTGCGTGGACTCGATATTGGCATTAGAAGATTTTTTTTATAATTTCCAATGCATCGGGCGACTGTATTATCACTAAAAACACTTGAATCGTTCAAATTGCCTAGTACCATTGTATTCGCAAAATGGATATTTTCACATTATTCAACGTTTTAATTTTTACCTTGTATGATTTTAGATCTTATACATACATGTTTATATGATCATATATATATTACAGTCAAAGTGTATTATTAGTTAAAGTATGTTTTGTATGACGTTTTAAATAATTTGTATTTGAATACAAATGGTCTAGTTAAGGTATATTTCAACAGGTGAAAATACAATTTAAATGGTACTCACTAGTTAAAATGTATTTTCAACTTGACAGATGAGTTTTTTGACAGTTCAGATTTTTTAAACGAATATTTGTATTAATGTGTATATTTTACTTCTGCATCAGATCATTGAGAAGATTTTAATGATATAATATCTCAAAAAGGCATTAGTTTTGAGTCCATATTAATGGACAAGTAACGTTTAATGGTCCACGTTCGCCAGTGACGTTGGCAACACCGGCTCGTTATTTGGCGTTAAAATACACATCGTCTGAAACTGAACAGTTAAATCATATTTCCATTGTGTCAGATAAAATAACTACATGGGTTAAATAAAATATATATTAACTAGTCAAAATATATTATAACTGAGAAATACACTTTGTCCGTAACATATATCAACATAAACGCATTATAGAAGGCTACCGTATAAACAAATATTAGACGAAATTCAAACGCATTCGATATTCCACCTGGTCCGAACAAGCCCATTCAAATAATCCCTTATAGAGGCATTCGAATGCGTTATTAATAATCGCCAACCGTAGACACATGCACTTGCATTATGCATACGCGATATGCAGAATGTACCGACACGGCTGCACCCCATGCCGCCCACCGTACAGTAATCCCGGTACAAAAGCGGGCCCCCGCACACACACACACACACACACATCTTCCTCCGTACACACGTATAGCCTGCAAAGGCTGTCTGATTAAAAACACCGCAGAGGGGCAGGGGGCGGAGGGCGGAGGCGTCGGCCAGGGGCACAATGGGCCTCCGTGGGCGGGGGGCGCGCGCTCCAGAACCAGACGCCTCGGAAATGCGACGTCGGTTGCAAGGAAACGTGTGTTTGTAAAACGGTAATGAGTTGTGTGATTGTGGAGTAATGAGCTTGTGATGGGTTGTTGAGTTGAGAGGATGTCGATTCAGATGTGCTGTCGACTGTTCGAAGTTAATTAGTTCGACAGTTGAAGTCTATATATATATTATATATAAAAATGGATGTTTGTATATTTGTTAGATGTAGTTTCACTCCAACACCGTTCGACCGAGCACTATGAAAATTGGCATGTATATGTATTTTTTTTTGTCGATAAGGTTTTTGTATCATTGAAACAAAAAATTCTAATATTAAGTCGAAGATCTGTCGTTTGTTGAATTTAGTTGCCTTGGTTACGCAATTAATAGAATCATATCAAGCTGTTATAATACAGACTGGCGAGACAACGTCGGCCCGATGTTAACATCGGATGTGAATTACGTAATTATATATAAAAAAAATAAATCTATGCAAAAATATTTTATAACCGTTCGAAAAGTCGATGCCCTTTGTTATATATAGAGGATAATTTATAGGTCCGATGTTGATAGCATCGGCTGTGAATTTATAGCCATACTATTACGCAATAAAATAAAAATTACAAAGATTATAGCCATTATTATGAGTATAAAAACTAAATTTGGAGGTCGCGAATTTCGAGCTCGATAATGATGTAAATAGTGATTATAGCCGTTATTTTAATGAATACACAGGCTAAATTGGAATGGCAAAGCCAGTAGTAACATCTGCTACCTGATGCCCGTACTAGATTTGAATATTTATTTAATAGAACCAGTTCATTTATTATTATCACAATTACGACATATAGGCAAAGCCAAAGGCAGTACGTAATAAGCATCATATTATAGACGTTAAATGTATTCGCATATAAAGACCATATTCGCAAAAAAATCGCGAGATACAAAAACAGATACAAAAACGGACAGACGGACACACACACAGAAGTCCGCTATTATATATAGGGGATAGGGGATAGAAATAAGGAGAGTTTGTGTTAGGTGAGTTTCTATGTAAATTTCTTGAGAAAATAAATTATCTGATAAGATATTAAATAATCGAAAGTCAAAATATATGAAAACGTATATCCAAATAGTGTAATTTTTATAAGTTTCTGTTTATACAGAATTTATACTATAGATAAATAAAAAGTTTAATTATGAAAAATTCAAATGCTTTGACTCAAAACCAAGCGTATGCACAGCTTGAAAAAATCATCAAAACAATATTATAAATAAAAGAAACGGATGCGCGTATTGAATTATTACAATTTTATTTGATAAGCATCAACGATTCCGAGATACGGCACAATATCACCAACTCTAACGTAATTACGCTCAGCCTCAGCATAAATTACAGAAAATTACACAAAATCAAACAATCAAACCGCCGACATATACAAAGTCATCAAACATCACTCACGAACGATTTCCGAGCGAACAACTCCAGACGAACGCACTACTCATCGGCGCGATCACGAAAACAAACAAAAATCAAAAACTCGCACCGACAACGACCGGAAAACGCAAATTTTCCGAACCACCCGGTACCACAGAGGAAAGGGGTCTGGAGCGGAGACGGCGATGCAATTCGGAGGTTTTCGGGCGGAGCGCCCCTATCGACGGGACGGGGGCCCGGGGGCTGAGCCCCCGCAGACTGCCCCCTCCGCCCCACACCCCCCGGGCCGATACATAAGTGAATACACGTTGGGGTAGGTGCAGCGCGCACCGGCTATTGCGCACCCCGTCACGTCAGACCAAGATCGATTCAAGGTATGTTGTACACCGCCGCCGTGCTGGGGGGGCAGAGCCCGACGCCTGCGCCCCCCCGGGCCCCCATCTAGGAAGACCTGATGAGCCTGCAGCGGACGGTGTCGGTTTCGAGCGGTTCTCGTGCGTGATGCATGTCGGATCGGATCGTACCATGGTTTCGATGATGGCTGAAGTAAACTCATATTTGAGGTTTTCGAATTCTTTGTGACAGATCGAATTTTGATTTAGAGATGATTATGGAAGTTTTCGAAAAATATGTCTGTTGAGAATGATGTTATTTGTATCCAAATGCATCGGGTTATGGCTTCGATTGTGGTTAGTGAGTTCGTTGCGGAAGATCAGTTAAATGTGTTTGGTGATTCTGGCTTGAGGGTTTCGAACGTGCGATGTTCAGGAAAAGCGTGCTCGAGTTGAAGTGAGGTTTCGACGGTGCATAAACGGGATCTTGAGGATTTGGAGTTTAATTCAATTGGTCATAAGATTCGCATCAGATGATGTTTTGAAATGGTTTTTATTTATGTTTAAAAAGTTTTATTTTTTAAAGGTTCTTTTGAATATTACTATCCTTTTTTAAGGTAAATTATTAATTAAAAAAAACAAAATTATATCGAATTGTATAATCGAACGATAATTTAAAATCTTTAATATATCCAAAGAAATTGTAAGATTCGATATTATCTGAAATTAATAACTCTCGTTAATCATGATAAAAAGTGCAGTACGATTCAGGAGTGATTTTGTGTATGTGAGATTTTTGGAATGTAAACATAAACAAGTAACTCAATATCTGACATTTGCGTCAGTTGCCTATCAGCCAAGATTTTCTAGATGCAACGTGTAAAGGAGATGAAATTTGCACTTAACTCAAAAAACGACCTACAAAACTTTGATGAGAACGGAAACGCGCTGAGACTTTCGCAATTTTCATTATAATGACTGAATTTTTAAATTTAGATTAATTTGGACTCACATCCCTTCATATAAAGAAAATTATGAAATACCTCCTACACAAAACCGACAGGATTTTCTTCGAAATGTATTTAAAAAATTTTCATATATATTATGATAAAGGAAAGCTATTTTATTAGACGGTCTAAGAACGGCGTATTTCCGGACAAGTTTTCATATAAATTTCTCACAACCCGACAAGTGCACACAATGCGAAAATATACCACATTGCAGATTCATTTCATTCAGCAAACTCACCGACACTCATTGAACAAATGCATTCCATTGTGCCTTTGAGTTATTGAATATTTCCACCATCACATGATCGAAATTCAATTTGAATTCCGGAAAATTCGCGATATAAAACAACGAAATGGAGATAAGTTGTATATAAAATATAACATATTATATTTATCGAAGGAAAAGCTTCTCATTTCGATCGTGATGAAAACCAGCGTGCAGGAATTATTGCACGTCGCAAAACTGAAGGTTTAACAGCCCGAAGCATAGCGTTCAAATAATCCGACAAGATCAAACAACGAGCACGAAAATAAACACGAAATATCTGCATATATCTCCGCAAATATTAAAAAAATACTATTTTAAATTAAATACAATGAAAATATACGCGGTCTATAGCGAAAATATACGCGGTCTATAGCGAAAATGCACACGTAACATAATTCGAAATTGTGTTGTAAACTTTCGTACATGCATCCGTACGCGGATGGTCCGTGAACAAAGGTGCATACATAAATATTCATGTGCACATGCATACGTACGTTGCACGTGAAAATGGTGGCTCACACATTCAACTGCACGGTGCACGTGCATGTGTAAACGGTGAACAGCACACATTGAAAGTGTTTTACACGTGTGCGCTCCGATGCAAGTAAGCTCTCAGACCGTACAGTGCGTCCGATCGAAATTGACGAAATTCGTCATCGATACCGTTTTTTTTTTTTTTTTCAGAGTAGAAGTGAAGAAGATTGTGTTGTTTTGATTCGAGTATCAAGTGATGAAAATAGTGTGAAGGAATTTCCGGTTTATGAAGCAAGGTTGTTTTATTTTGTCATTGGTCGCGTAGTGCAGATAAGCTCGTTTGGTATTTCCGATAGAGTTTAAAAATAGAAAAAAAAAATACATTTATTTTACACAAAAGCGACTCATGATATTTTTATAGTTTCAAAACAAATAAGTAACTAAAATTCACGATTAGCGCAAATTTGGTGAAAAATAAATGAATATTGCGATTATGCTAAAAGTATATACTGAATTAGTTCCATCATCAATAAAGTTACGCACTAATTCCCATCCATCATTAAAGTTAAGTGACACACTATGCAGCTAGTATGCGATTAGATAATTTAACTAAATACCATTTATTAAATAATTTTAATATCTTAACAATATTTTTCTATTCATCACTACGCAAAGACTTATGCAATATAAAAAAATTACCATTCTTTAATACTTTCTTCAATATTATTAGATATCACACGAAACGTATATGACAATAATAAAAATTTTCGAAAATACGAACTGTGAATTCATCAGAGACCAACTTAAAAAAAAAATCGTAATTACAAACCGTGAACGAATTTAACACCATAAACAAGTGCAGCTTTGCAAATTCGCATCGGACGAACTATACGAAAGTTTGCCGAAGCGCACCGTAGATTTTCCGGAGGGACAAGAGTTCGATTTCCGTCTCTCTCTCGCTTCAGCACCAGAACGGACAACGGCCATCCTCTGTCCCTCTCGGACGGAAACAAAACAACACGGGGAGGAACGGGGTGGAGGTAGAGGGTAGGTGAGAGGAGGAGTGCCAAAGTCCGGAGGGGGGAGAGGATTGATTAAATTATTTTGTTACTTCATTTTCCCGCGTGTAATAGAGGCGACGAGAAACATAGATGTTTTTCGAAAGATATACTGAAAATTTCTAAAAATGAATTGTGTAGGTGAATATTTTTTTTTTTTCAGGAAGGAAATGTGAAAATTATCTAGGTGTTTGTGAAAAGGGCTTTTGGTTGGAATATTATATAAAAGTATACGATGCCTTGTAAGGTTTCGTTTATTCACGTCGATGCACATGATGCGTATGAAAACGAAACGTTTATGAAAGTATTCAAGTATTCAAGTGAAAAGTAAAAACCTCTGACAAAATATTAGTACATTATAATACAAATTTAGTACGATATAAAATGAATTCGCGTAAAAAACATTCGAAATATTTCCATTTGAATTCAAAACTAATGCAAATTTGAACCGAGTATGCAACAACGTATTTAACATACAAAAACATAGGAAAGCATGAATTGAATCACGTACATAAATATTCTATCGAACATAACTACCAACAGTTATAATATTTTGAAATCGGAAAATTCCTTATTTCATATTTGAAAAGGAAATATTTTTTCCGCAATCGAACCGTATAGAAAAATTGGTACATATATGTTCAAAAAAATTGCGCCATCTTTGAAAAAATATAAAATATTAATTTTTAATAAAAAATAAAAGCTCACCATTGGCTGTGTGGCGTGGTGGTCTTGCTTCATTCCTGGGGCCGGCAGCGGACTGGAGCCTGGTGGCGGTGGAGGCGCTGGGGGCGCCGGGGGCGCAGGAGAGCGCGAGGGCGGAGTCCCAGCCGGGGGTGGAGCGCCCGCCACTGAACCGAGCGCGGACTTGCGGCCGCGATAACTCTGCAAAATAAATAACAATCGTCGAATCAGTCATCCATCATCGTTATCGTGTCTAGAAAGAATATATAATTGTTGCAGAAACGAAAGGGTTTTTACATTTAAAAAAAAAATAATTTTCTTGAAAGTTTTTGATATTATCAGATTAAAATGTGTGATCAGATTAATATTTTAAAATGTTGATAGAATAGGAGCTAATAAAAATTTGTTGAATTTTTATTTATTTGAAGTTTGTAATTTGCGTTATTTCATGATCATACATGAATAAGCGATGTACGAACTGTATAAATTTAAATAATTTTCAATTATACAAATTGAATATTCAAATGAAAATTTTTTTTACCAAAATTATGATTAAAAAAACAAGATTATTGCGTAAAATCTAATATGAGGTCAAAACCAATCAGATAAACGATAAAAAAAAAAACCTTAATCACAACTACAAATTTAGTATGTCAAACCGAACTATGTTTGTGCGTAACAATCGCACGGTACGCTTCTTGTTATTTATTAACGGTCAAAAGGATATGTGAGATGTTAACCAATTGGTTTAACAATGTAACAATCGAGACGTTAACGTGTACTGACCATTTTCATGCAAATTGGCACATTTGTGAGCTCGTCGCCATAACTGCGCAACGTTTAAAAATCGACCGGCGTCAGAAATCAAAACGCGTTTTCAATTTTGAATTTACCTCTTCGACAATAATGAATACGTATTTTGAAAAATTAAGCACTCGTGCGACGCTTAATCTAGGAACAAATAAAACTTTGCCCTTACCGTTATCGGGACAAACAAATTTTATCGTTGAGTAAACAAGTTCACGAATATGCGTGTTTCGTTCTCAGATAATAAAGTTTGAGTATGTCGAGCGTAATTTCACGAAATAATTATAGCGGGCAATTTGACTGTAAGGATTGAAAGTGAATGTATCGATGATTTACGACAATGACTCGGGAAATTGAGGTTGTCGATGAAAAACTTAAGGGTGTTAATTTTTGAAACTTTAAATTATATGGAAAGTTATCGACGATGTTCTAAAGAATAAAACATAATCAATACGGTTAATTAAAATAATAAATATCAGAGAAACTTGACTTCTTGAAAAACTTTATGTATCAGCGTTCGATAAATTGGAAAATTACCGACTGAATAATGAACAAAGCTGTTTTATTATACGAACGATGTATTTTGATCTGTATTATAGTTATGTTTATGATGAATGTTGAAATTTATTTAATTTTTAATAAATATGATTAAAATAATATTTGGGATCTTGTTTCGTGCTTGAAGAGTGCAAAAAAAAATTTGTAAACAAATTGAAGAAGTTAAATTAAAAAGCGTGTGATCGGAGGAAGTTAGCGAAGTAATTTATATGGGAAGAATTTGCATATCGCATTATCAAAGAATACAGATCTTTTTTGGAAAATTCATCCAATTTCTATTCAAACAATAACCTCGATTGATAATGTAATGAGCGTATGTATTGATTTTTATTATTCGTGTGAGGCCCTCATTAGAACAGTCAACATTCAAAGTAATAAAAAAATGCATTAAATACAATATTCAATATAAAATTATGGATTCGTTTTTCTAAAGATAGAATGCAATTATAATTTACAATTAGATGATAGTCTGAAGTAAAATGAAATTTTATTGCGATTCACCAATGCATAAATTTCGCTTCAAAAGTCTAAGAATCGTGACGATACGAAAGGGAACTCTTTGAGATTCTCGAGCAATTTAATAAAACACGATCTTGTACGGATGAATTTTATTGCATGTAGTGTTGAACATGTGTTCCGATCAGCGAAAAATTCGCAAAAACACATGTTCCAAACGAACAAACCAGCAAGCTTTTTCTGCGTTCGATAAATTTCAGCATTCGACCTAAAACAATTTTTTTCCGAATTTCAACAAAAAACCGCATAATTCTAAAAACCCAAAAAACGGAGACGTGCACCGCGCGCTATCAAGCCAGAAATGTGGTCGATCAATATTAAACGTTCCGTATCAGTGTTGTGAGCCCCACACGGGGTGGTGTGCCCCCGCCGGCCCAATCGGGGGCCCCCGTTCGCCCATTACGCCCCCGGCCCCCCGCGGGGTCTTATCAGTCGGGGCTGCACCCCCGGGCCCCCTCGGAACGGGGCCCCGTTCGCGATGGACGCTGGAGATTGGTGATTGCGTATTTCGGATTCGAAGGTTGTTTTTTTTTTTTAATGCAGTCCCGCTTGACGACTTGAATTTTATTGATAAAATATTCGAAAGATTCAGTGGTGACGTGTAACTGTTTGTTGTATAAGTTTTTTTTTCTGTATTCGATTTTGTAAGTGGTGAACGTGAGAAACGGGTATTAATGGGGTGAGAAGGTGTTATCGGGTTTAAGGATAATCTATTACATGATGATTATTTTGTAAAAGCGATCGCTGCCGTGTGAATTTAACGAGAAAAAAATGTAAAATAGTGTGTAAACGAGGAAACAAAAGATTGTACAAATTTGTGTTGATTGCGTGGGTGGGTACGGTTCTAATTTAACATATCTATATATATGAAAATTAATCGTGGCAGGTATTTGGTCTGGAAAAAACTAAAAAAATCGCTTGACCGATTTGTGTATTTATTTTTTTCTTTTGTTCACTTTAACTAAGGGGTAGTTTGTGATGAAAAATAATAGGAAAATTCCTAAAGAAAAACTAAAAAATGACGGTATACTCCGCAATCCGCCCGACAGTTGTATTGTGAAGATTGCATACAATCAGGAGCATTTTGTATTCAATGTGTTTTTGAAATAAAAAAATAATTTTTTTCAAAAACAATGCAACAATTTTATCGCAATCGGTACACCGGTGTGTGCAGAACGCGTGTTCGAATCGGGAGAATCGGGAACCCGAACAACGCCGGATACTACCGCTAGTTTCATATAATATACAATGTTAAAATATTCTTCAAAATTAAATAACCGATATTTATAAACTCAAAATACTTTCGATCTACTAACGACTACTAATCACATACATCTCAAAGATCGAACAAACGACACACGAAACCAAACCAAAACACACGCACCCGAATCTAACAACCATCCATCCACATCATCCGCACATCTAACCACCCCCACGCATCCATATTCGAACCTTCACACCCGAAGCCTAACCGACCGAAGCCCTCTCATCCACCACGATCACCAAACGGACATCCATGGGCCACAAACGAACACCACTCGACAGGACCGCGGCCCGTCAGATTAACATTCCCGAGAGACAGTTTATCAAAAGCGGCGAGCGACTCGTCCGATCGATAGCCGCGGCGGGGCACACGCCCGCCCCTCAAGATGGGGGCGCCGGGGGGGCGAGGCGCCCCCCGGGGGTCGGGAGGGCGCAGCCCCCCCGTTTTCCGATGGAGGCTCCGGTGCAGCGGAAAACTCTATTTCCATGCGAGGCCCGGCGGTGAAGTCTGATTTTCGCAGACGCGGTCCTTCGGTGCTGTGTGCAGAATTCAATTTTGCATGTGCTATTGCCGTTTTTGATTAGTTGTCGATGTATAAAGTTCATTTTGGTGGCGTCTGTGCTTGTTGTATATCTTGAAATTTTATCGAAATTGAGTGTTTTTTTTTTTATTTAAGATTTATGAGTTGTATAAGAAATCATTGCATACTATTGATATGAAGACGTATAAATTTACTATTTAATAAATAAAATTTATTGAATTGAAATAAATTTTATATATGACAATAATAAAGTACCGTTTGTAAATACAATACGTTTCATTTTTTCCGTCGTCGTTTCTATAAGAAAGTGGATAATGAGAAAATATTATTGAAATACAAATAACATTATTTTTATAAAGAATATTATATGGATTCGATGCAATTGTTATATGTTAGTATTTCAAGAACATATAATAATTATTGACTGAGGAATATTTTATAAATGTGTGGATTCAGGTAAAAATCATGCGTACGTCAAGGCGAACGGCATTACACGTATTACATAGTACAAACCGAGGTTTACGACCTTCGATTTGTTTTTATCTAATTCGCTTTCGGTTGGGACTTTGCGTAATGCTATTGTTGACACTTAACAATAGACAAATAAAGATAACCCTAAAACAAAAAGTTTAGCGCGACTAATTGTAAGTAGATACCGACTTATGTATATAATAAGATATACATGAAGAAAATCTTCTAACTTCATACTGGAAACAGGTGCAACCGAATGCATCATTATAAGATATTAAAGTACAATTTAATATATTCGAAAAAAAATAACAATCTAGAACGTTTGATGCATATGAACTGGATTTACAAGAGATATCATTTATTTTTACTACATTCAAATGATCCGTACATAAATTTCAGGCACGATAAAAAATCCAAAAGGTACAAAAGACTCGGGATACCATTGTAATTACCATGCATATGAATAATAATTTATTACAATGCGTTTTTTTTCACAGGGTCCGTTTTGTAAAGGACGGCCGACATCCTATACGTTCCCGACGTTTGTACAATCAAAACGAAAAACGAGCCGATAAAATATTATATGGAAAAATTGAAGATTATGAAAAATGAAAAGCAAATAGTGCGTGAAATATCGACGAAGTTCAACCGTGCGTTGATAACGCGACTTGGCATTTTGTGTTATACGTCTGCGAGGCATTCATTACGCGAAAATCCCGGTGGTCTCTTTAACGGCGTTATTTATATAACGAAATCTTTTTTTTTTTTGGGAACTGCTTTCGAAAATAAAAAAAATATTATTCTATTATGAGATTGCATAAAAGCTGGCAGCGAAACGTGTTCGGTTCAAATTTAACTGCGAGAATCCATGTTGAATACGATGTTATTCGGATCGCACGATGTTCGAAGCAAACAAACAAGAATAAGTAATTAATTTCAAACATATATTTATGAAGCAATATGGAAACGAAGTAAAGGCCGCCTCGAATGATTTTTTAATCAATCCAATAACGCAGAAGGTCGTAGATGTTCGACATTTTCAAATGTATTTGTACGACAATGGGTTGTTAATTGACTATCGATTCCGATTCCGTATAACTTATTATATAACATAATACAATCAACCCAGCTACTCGATCGTCTGATAATATAAATTATATACAACCTTTTTCAATTCTGATCCAGGAACGAAACAGACAGTGAACAAAATACATCTGAATGTGTTATGTAGATACGTGATCGTCATCGGAACGAGCCGCGAGTTATAAACGACACAACACTATTATTGACTCCAAGGACAGCACACGAACGTTCTGTTGGCTCGATGGCGACAGACCAACGCAACGATTGTTGTGCTTCTTACGAAATTCCAAAACACAAAGTTCGAAAAGGGAAACGACAACGCCGGACCCATCCTGCGAATGCCCCCGCTCAAAGGGAAACCGTTTTAACCGACTGGCTAGTTTCGATATTCGCGAAACGCGATAGCTCTCCCTAAAATAAGACCTCCTCCGAAAATAGGCCCTACTGTGATTTTAAGTTTTTTTTTCAATCCTATCCCGTAAATAAGTCCTGCCCCGAAAATGAGACCTAGTGAGGAAGTACGGCAATGTAGTACTTGTAACTGTTTATCAGTGGTTCTGATTCGGTGCTGTGTACATATCACAGTTCAAGTGTTCACTTTTGTTTGTTTACACCCATACTAGTTTGAGTATACCCAAACTATCGATTTTAATTTGAATATCAACTGTCAAATTTTATCTACATATAATTGCATTTAAACTAAAAACAGACATCATAAATATTATGCTTGGGTTAGCATTTTACCTTGATTTGAGAAAACGTGTTCAAAACATACTCTCGAAGTTCAAACTGACAAGACATGTAGACACTACGCGTATTTCTCGATCATTAGTTGACGTACCAATTTCCACCTTATTGATATTTAGCATAAAAGCGTTATCTGAGTGCAAACAACTTAAATTGTCATACCAAATTAACAATTGGACTAAAGCTGTTATAAGGTGTATAAACAGACTAGTTTGTTTGTGCATAAACGAAGTGGACACTCAAACTATAACATACATAAAATTAAGATTTTGTACAAATATATATTTTTCAATTTGTTTTCTTTGACTATATGTAGTTTAATCTTTTAAATTTTTGATAAAACTTATATTTGCATATTTTAGTTCGATTTTTGACCCTGCGATTTTTTCATTAATTAAAACTTTATATTTTATTT
>JAOXNN020000027.1:3837218-3851298 GCA_028571205.2 Hydropsyche betteni | reverse complement strand
CTCGATGGCGACAGACCAACGCAACGATTGTTGTGCTTCTTACGAAATTCCAAAACACAAAGTTCGAAAAGGGAAACAACAACGCCAGACCCATCCTGCGAATGCCCCTGCTCAAAGGGAAACCGTTTTAACCGACTGGCTAGTTTCGATATTCGCGAAACGCGATACCGTGTTCTCCCTAAAATAAAACCTCCTCCGAAAATAGGCCCTACCGTGATTTTAAGATTTTTTTCAATCCTATCCCGTAAAAAAGCCTTATCCCGAAAATGAGACCTAGTGAGGAAATGTACGGCAATGTAGTACTTGTAATTGGTTATCAGTGGTTCTGATTCGGTGTTGTGTACATATCACAGTTCAAGTGTACTAGTTTGGGTATACCCAAACTATCGATTTCAGTTTGAATGTCAACTGTCAAATTTTACCTACATATAATTGCGTCCAAACTAAAAACAGACGTCATAAGTATCATGCTTGGGTTAGGTTGGGTTAGCGTTTTACTTTGAGTTGCAAAAACGTGTTTAAAACATACTCTCGAAATTCAAACTGATATGACGTGTAGACACTACGCGTATTTCTGGATTAATAGTTGACGTACCAATTTCCACCTTATTGATATTTAGCATAAGAGCATTATCTGAGTGCAAAAAAACTTAAATTATCGTACGACATTAACGATCAGACTAAAGCTGTTACAAGGTGTATAAACAGACTAGTTTGTTCGTGCATAAATGAAGTGGACACTTAAACTGTAACATACATAAAATTAAGATTTTGTACAAATATATATTTTTCAATTTGATTTCTTTGTCTATATGTAGTTTAATCTTTAAATTTTTAATAAAACTTACATTTGCATATTTTCGTTCGATTTCTGACCCTGCGATTTTTTCGTTAATTAAAACTTTGTATTTTATTTAAAAAAAGCGTTTGAACAATTTATTTATGAGGAAACCATTGTTGAATGAGATATAACATGTATAATACCTACGAGGAGTACAAATTGTTGTACGGACGAACTTTTTTCCTGAACATAAGCCCTAACACGATTTCTGGGTACAAAATCAACATAAGACCGGGCCTTATTTTCGCAAAACGCGACACGCGCACCCGCATCTCTTTCGACGGAAAAAATATCGCACACAAAGCGGAATTTAAATATTTGTACGTTTAATAATGGGCGTTTCGATGATTTAGCGGATTGCGATGATTTACCGGGACGATAATGAGTGATTAGTCGGGCTTATAAATGGCACATGGTGCGTGATAAACGTGAATTGCGGTAAAGTGTTAACGCAATCAATTCGGCTCGTGTATTGTGCGCGCCGGACATGGGATATCGTGTCCACGAATTAAATTGTTTGATTAATTATTGAATGAGACTGAATTGTCATTGTGTGGTCAGAAATTGAAAATGTAATATGTCGACAAGTTTGGCTAACAGTATGGGTGTTGTTTCTGATGATTATTGAATATTTAGCTACATATAATGAGGATACGAGATGAAAGTTTTGGTTTGAGATTGTTTAACAATAGACTGAACTCATCTAGAGTTGTTTTCTTTTATTATTGTTGAGGAAAAAATGCATGAACTTTTGATGGTATGTTTTTAAAACATTACCGATACAAGGTTGAAAACTTTGAAACCATTAAATGTGGTATAGATTATGTAAGATTAAAATTAAAAAAAAAAATACATATATAAAAAAAATCGAAAATATGATAGATTGTAAAATTTTATAAATATTATATTAAAATACGAGATCAAAAACTGTCCTTTGATAATGTAAAGAATTAAAAATAAATATAAAATGATTAACGATCAAATTTTCTTATTGTTTCGAAAATTAATTAATCATATAAGAACATTGACTAAATTTACAATGGTATAAACCAGGACCGTCTCGAGGGTATATGGCGATCCAGGCAAATTGATTTTCAGCTCTCCCTACCCCATAGTTTTTAAATATTTCCCAAAAAAACAATAATATTTTTCGAAAAAACCGTTCACTAACAAAAACCGACTTTTCCAAAAAACATTTCCTTAATTTTTCAAAAATATTCGAAGCGCAACAATTTATTTTTTACCGGAAATTCACAAATTTTTATTCAAAATATGCACGCTGTGCTTAAATGTCATTAAAAAAAATAGGGATCCTCATGACTATGGCGCCTCAAGCGCGAGCCTACTTTTCTCCACCTTTGAATCGACCTGGTATAAACAAACCACCGCATTGACTATATCATTCCACTGTATTAGAAGAGCTGATAAGTGAATACGAGAACATCGAAAAGTCACAACCCTCAACTGCAAATTAAAAAGTATCAACGATCGTTCTTCAAACACACCAAAAACGACAAAACCACCCTCGAAAACCCCATCGACAACAACCACCGTTCGGAGCGCGAAACACCATCCCCGACACTCCAGCAATCCGCACTTTCGACACGTGCAAAACCAGCACCAGGTGGTACTCTTTGGTCGCGATCGCGGTGGCTTTTGCGGGCGGATTCTGTGGCTTCGGGTCGGTTTTGCCACCCACCGCCCACATTCGCGGCCCGCGTGGTTCGGGGGTGGTGCGCTTGTCCATTTGTGAAGGGGTTGGCGTTTCGAGTGTAGGTGTTGCCGATTTCACGGTCAAGGATCGGGTGGATTGGTCGGATTGATGGCTCGTTGATCTGGCGGCGGATATTTCGGGAATGTGAAGGATTCCGGTTATTTTGAGTTTGGAGTGTGTTATTGGATAATTGAATGTGTATAATGTATGCGGAATATTTCAACATGAATATTTGAACGAGAATTTTCAGTGAGTAAACTGAAGAATTTCCATAATGTGAAGCGTGTTATTAAATTATGTTTTGTTGCGTTTTTATGTTTCTATATAGAATGCGATATGTTGCATTATGTTTCGCTTATAATATTAATAAATTAATATAAATCATGATTAAATATTTTTTAAGACTTATTGTAAATTACTGAAACAAGACGACGTAAAATTTATTCGATATACCGTTTTTTTTTTAAAACACATGAAAATTGCTTATTAGATATAATTATTAAGAGCAAATTTTGGTATTACTAGGTTTGAGACTGAACTGATTTCTTTTTCTTAACCAAACCTAACCTAACTTAACCCCTAGGTCAGTGTTTCCCAACGAGAGGCAACTTTAACGTTTTGGGGGGGGGGCAATGCGCAAATCATTAATATTTGTTACATTGTTAAAACGATAGTTTTATGGTGATACAATTCGATTGAATAATTGATTCATTGTGTGTATGTCCATTTTTTATTTGAAGCAATTCTTTTTTTTTTTCAGAATTTGTTAAGTAAATAAAAATTTGATAGGCGTGGAAATTTTGGAATCGCTGAAGTGGGGCATGGTACAAGTAAGGATGGGTTAGGCTGGAAACCTTACTTAACACCTAAGGCACATATGGGTTATTTCAGGTTGGGTTAGGTTAGGTAAGGAAAACAAAATTCAGTCTCAAACCTGGTAGTACTCAAATTTTTCAATCATTTCCAACCAAATATAAACCAAATAATCCGCGAATTCGGATATAATCAGATATTGAATACATAATCAATCATCAAACGCACCAAACTCCAAAAAACACGTCGACAACAATCAAAAAAACAAAAGTCGATCCCGAACACACGACCCACAAAACAAAAATCGCACCCACAAAACCCGCCCAACCAAAAAAAAAGGTCAATCAAAAAACACACAAAACCGACCCGCAAACCCGAAACACACCCCGCACCTTACAAAAACACAAAAAGCCCCGACCCGCGCATAAATCGACCGCCAAAAGGTTAACACCGTCCCGTCCGCGGTCACGAGAGGCCGCTTCCGATCCGCATTATATCACGCCCACATCGGGCGCGGGCCCCCGGCGGCTGCGCCCCACTTGTTGCGGGGCCCCCGGGGGGCGCAGGCCCGGGCCGCGTCCCGGGGGACGCCCGGGCTTATCGGCCGGCCGAGATTTGTCGAGGACGCGCCCCCCGCGTCCCGGAAGCGATTTATTGTTATCGCCGGGGCGGTTTTTTCGGGGTGGTTGTTGGGGTCGGTTGATCCGAGATTTATCGTCGGACGTGTTAGTGTGTCGGGTTGTTAAGTGACGGGTCAAAGGTGGCGGTCGAGTGGGGAAATTATGCGAGTCGGGTTCGCAGGTTGCACTGACCGTGTAAAAATTCATGCGAGTGCAACGAACGTGTTGGCGAGTTCGCGCTGCGGGCAAACATCCGGTGTGTGTGTGTTGTGGAAATTGCATTTGCAATTTGATTGCATACGGTGCGAGATCCGACATGGAAAAAATATCGATGAATGAATTTTTATATGATGTAAGATACATTTTTGCAAATGCATAAAATTATATATAATATCTCATAGGACTGATAGTAATAAAAATAGGTCTCGAGTAGTAAATAGGCACGATGTTAATAACATCGGCTGTGGTTTTGTTAAGAAACGGAAAACGATAAAATGTGAAAACCCGATTGTGTGAACTCGAAATGTCATCATCATCGTCATTCGGGTTCGGGTCGTTCATTTAAAAGTCGCGGAAATATAAAAAATAAAAAAAGTCGCGAGCGTCATCGACACAGACAGATACACAGAAATCCGCTATTATATATAGGGGATAGGGGATAATTGCATTATTTAATTTTCAATAAATCATTCTGTTTAATAGTTGAAAATATTTTTTGAGAATTTTTTGAACTTCCCACGTACTAACAGTTAAGGACTGCATACAATTAGTAGCAATTATTCAAAGCGAATTATCTCCAAAACGGTTACTCTTACGAATACAAATTATAATACATTTTTTTTATATTTCTTTAAGCTACAAATTTGACAATTAACGAGATTAACCATTTTAAAAAAAGATTTACACAAACTTAAATCGACATATACTTTTTACATTCCGTGAACCAAAATATCAAGCTTCCAAAATCTATCCTGTGGTTTTTCGGAAGCGAATACCTTTATTGACCGGACCACAACAACCCACTTCAACCATAATCTACCACATTTCCGAAAAGAACCGCAACGACACCAACGACATCGCACATCTATTAATAGGGCCATCCCGCCCGAGATCAGAATAGAACACGATCTTATACACGAGCACTCCGTGTGGGCGGATTGTTTACAAACAAGGCTTAGGGCGGGTCGGGCCGGCGGACGGGTGGGCGGGAGGAGCGCAAAAGGGCCTGGCAGTGACAGGTGAGAGGGATCCGAAATCCCTTTACGACCTTTCCTCTTGTCCCTACCCCGCCGAGGAGCGTCACCTGACGCACTCCGAGGGGATGTGCTAGGATCACCTGTTGGCGGTCGTCGAACACGTGTCGGGGATGCGTGACATTGACATTGTGGGTGTGTGGAAATTAGTGGACGTGCGGAATGCGCTGTTTGACGTGGTGAGTGGTGGTGAGTTCACGTGTGAAGGTGTGTTGATGAAAATAATGGAGGATTTGTTTATTGGCGGTGAAGGGTATCGCTTCGGGGCCCCGAAAAGCGGTCCTAAATTTTTTTGATGAATTATTATATATATAGTTTATCTATATCGACCCAATAGATATGAAAGTTGAATCATTTTTTGAAAAAAAAAATAAAAAAAATAAAGGCGTTCGATGCATAAAAGATATTTTTCTTTTAAAATTGGCGATTTTTTTCTTTATTTTATGAAACTAACTATATCATGGCTCCAAAAAAATTGACACCTCAAACTCTTAAATACGCCAGATAGAGATAAAAAGTTCGTATTTTATAGTATTATATATAGGCACGATGTTAATAACATCAGGATTTGTATGTGTTTATTTTAAAGTCGATGCCCGTAACCGATTTGAATATTTAATATTTGATTAATAAAATCAAAATAGTTCATTTGTTATTGTCACCAGACCTCATATAGGCAAAGCCAGTTGTTAGCAGGTAATAAGCATCATATTATAGACTTTAACTGTATACGCATAAAGACCATATTAGAATATCTAAATTAACGAGCGTCATTCGAACAGACAGACACACACAGAAATCCGTGATTATATATATATTATTATATGATTTGATAAAGGATTTGGCTTTTTGGAATGTTATCAAAAGTATGGCTAAATAATTTGGGAGATCACTGTGAACTACTTAACACTCAATTTCTGTGGTCATTCAGAACCGATACATTTCATATAATGATGTCTAATTTCGTAATCATATGTAGACTATCGAAACGAAATCTATCCAATACTCGTGATCAACACTAAAACCCTTCCTTTCCACGATTTCAACGAAAACCTATAAAATGATTGTTTCATCACGTACATCTTAACATCATTGAGAATCGACGCATTCGACCGATCAAACTCAGCTCACAAATCCAAACAAAAACACCAACCGTACAAAAAAAAAATTCATAACCATCATTCATTCAACACACAACACGAAAACAAACCTCACACCGCAACAACCCAGACGAAAAGCGAAAACGAAATAAAAACGGACAGAAGACGAAAACCGAACGTTGAGGGCGGTCGCGAGTTAAACCGCTCGAAATAATGCGGGCCACGTGGAGTGAGGGAAGCCCGAGGGAAAGCCGGGTCGGGTTCCGGGTCCGGGTTCAGGGTCCTCGGTCCTGGGATCCCTCGAGGGTCCTGCCGGAGGGTGAGGACACGTCTGGCGGACGTCTGCTCCGGCGCCAGGATAACCCCTGCCGCGACGTTTTTGCCCGCAGACGACCCGACCGTTAACTGTGCTGTCACCTACGTTATGAGCATGTGTGGGGATTCATTCATGTGTTTTTGCGCCGGATTGTTGTGGGAATGTAGACTGTTGCGGAATTTGCGAGGTGTTTTGTGTGCGATGATTCGGTTTTTGGTGGTATGGAGAGTTGTGTGATGGATGGTTGCTAGGTTACTTTGGTTACTTTCTTCGAATGGTCTTATTGTTGGTCTGATTGGTTAAAACGTTTTCTTCTGATTATCGAAGTAAAGCAATTATTTGCGTGGTTTATGCATTTTCTATTATAACGCTAATAATGAAAAAGTCTGAAATTTCGTCAGTATATTGAAAAGGCCTTGTTTTGTATAGGGAATGCTCGAAATTTTTTAGGTTATACAGTAACCCCCCCTATAACGTCTACGGCGTCCCCTCTATAACGTAATTTTTTTCAAATGCATTTGAAAAAAACAATTAACTCGTAAAAATATAAAAAAAAAGAAAATGAAAATGTTTTATTTATTGATTTCCTAAATTCCCCCCTATAACGTAGAACCTATCTTGACGTTATAAGGGGATTACTGTATATTGTTGAAGTTGTGCAATTGATTGGTTTCTTCAAAGTCAATGGTCTTATTGTTAGTCTGATTGGTTAAAACGTTTTCTACTGATTATCGAAGTTAAGCAAGAATTCGCGTGGTTTATGCATTTTCTATTGTAACGCTAATAATGAAAAAAATCTGAAATTTCGTCAGTATATTGAAAAGGCCTTGTTTTGTAAAGGGGATGTTCGAAATTTGTTAGGTTATACAAGCCATGTTGTTAAAGTGACATATATCAAATTTGCTGTCAATCGTTTAGTAGTGTACGGCAAATCACCATGGAAGGTTATAGCATTGAACAATGTATGCCAATCATCGAATTTTATTATCAAAGTTACCAAAGGGTCCTTCAATAGGGACGCTCGATTTTAAAATGTAAATAAAACAATTTGCGTATGAGATTTCCATTCATTTTTTTTTCATTTGAAAGTATATTTTATGGCATTAAGTGTGGAATATAACGTCGTTCCTATTGAAAGAACCTATAGAATACGTTATATCGACGAATTATTTTTCAATTCCCTTAATGCACGAAGCGGATATTAACAAAAGGTTTCAATTAATTGACAAAAACACTTAGATAGAATCAATCGACACTACATAAATGTCGTCAATAATTACAAAATCGTTTTTAAGACAGACAGACCACCTCGCAGCGACCTTTACGAAACAATCGATTACTGAACAGCATCGACAATGAGGAAGATACCAATAACACGAAGTTAGGGTTACATAAAGCAGCATTCGTAATGTCAATAAAGCTGGCAGAATGGAGCCATTATGCATTAGCGAGTGCATCCGAGTGGATCTTGCAAATGAACTGCAATGCAAGTTGCATGACCGACGCCGGCGGTGCAACCAGTAAATACATATTTATTTTCAAATGAAGGTATGTTTCGTACGTATTATATGTCGGTTATCAACCACAAAAGGTATATTCGGGTCATGACTATGGGCGAACAATGGATGATAAATATGGATAAGGTTTAATGGCGCCATTATACTTTTATCTCAGCAGCGGGAAGGAAAGACAATGGAGTTTTGCATGTTTTTTTTTTTTGATATTTTTACTAAAGGGAACCATGTATATAAATCAATTTTCTATAAAATTTTAAAATTTATTAATATATCCACATAAAAAAGCTAGCATGGTTTATGTATTTGCTCAATATTCATATTCTTAATATGTAGAGGGCACTAATATTTTTTATATGCGAAAGTTTATTTTATACTCCAGTATAAAACAACTTAAAAATAAAAAGTTATTTCCAGCGATTGTTCAATATGTTTTTAAAAAACGTTAACTAAAAATAATAATAAATGCTAGTATATATTATTGCTGTTAAGATAAACCGCAGAAAACTCAACAAAAAGTAGGACAAAATATATGGAACACTATTAATATAAAAATAACCACTCAACGACACTTTTCATTATCGATATTGTTATCGCGGCATAAACGTATTCGTACATCGAAAAATGTGCGATCGTAATTTATTCTTAATAGTTATGCACATTCAAAAAGGCAAAATCTGAAATGTAAGGCAATCATTTGACCGATCCACAATCGTGAACGACCAATTTACAAGGTCAAAGTGTGTATTCGAGCCAACTTGTATAACCAGTCTTTTCTAACGTCGACGACTTGCGTTTTCGTTGAGCTCAAACGAACCTAAACATTTCACGATGGAAAAGTTTCGGATTTTATAATTTTAACGGAAAACATTACGAAATCGATGCTGATAAGAATTAACCGAGTGGTTAATCTAATCTATGACCGGACGACTTATCATCCAACTGAAATTTTTAACACCATACAATCGATTTAATCACTAATTTGGAAATGTTGAATTTTAATATAAGTCGGTCAGCATTTTGAAGAGAACCATAAATAAATTATGGCTTTGGAGTTCTATTGAAACTATTTTTATCTATGTATATAAAAATGAATCGTGGCAGGTATTTGGTCTGGACAAAATTCAAAAACCGCTTGACCGATTTGTGCATTTATTTTTTTCTTTTGTTCGCTTTAACTAATTTTTTTCTTTATGAAGAAAAATAACAGGGAAATTCCTAAAGAAAAGCCAAAAAATGACGGTACACTCCGCAATCCGCCCGATAGTTGTGTTGTGAAGATTACATTCAATCAGGGGCATTTTGTTTTCAATGTGTTTTTGAAATAAAAAGTAATGAAATTGAGTAATTTAATAACAATTTTAATGCAATCGGTGTGTGCAGAACACGTGTTCACAACGGGAATCGGGAACCCGAGAAACGCCGCGTACTACCGCTAGTTATTATTAAAATCAATCCCCTATATATAATAGCGGATTTCTGTGAGTCTGTGTATCTGTCTGTGTTGATGACGCTCGCGACTTTTAAATGAACGACCCGAACGATGATGATGATGATGTTTGTACGTAATACTATGGTTATCAATTCGCAGCCGATGTTTTTAACATCGGGCCTATATACTAGTCAACATATAAATGCAAAAACGATTTTTTTTTTAATAATCCATAAACTAGTTTTACATTTGAAAAATTCAAAACCTACGATTCCAAAGCATTCGACGAAAAAAAAAAAATTAAATCACACTGCCACACATAAAAAACCCATCATCGACCGACGATATCATCACAGACCAACAAAGCATCATCAAGGTCAAATGTCGACAACCAAACGCACATTCCACCTGTTGAACTCGCGGGTCACGCGACCGAAAAAAGCCTCCACACACACACACACACCCCTCAAGAGCTTCGTAGGGTGCAGAGGCGAAGGGTTGAAAGCTCGGGCACGCCAGGTGCTAAATATGAATGAAGCCAGCGGTGGTTGTACGTGCCGGAGGCGTACGTGACCCGGAGGCTTCGACGCTCTCGAGGCCTTGTCCGACACAGCTGATCGCAGATATCGCAGACCGAAAATAAAATGGGTGTAAAAAATGCGAGATAAGTCGCCGCGGCACGCGACCTTGCTGGTCTGTGTCTGGGAAGAAGCGGGTCGGTCGTTGTGGACCACGTGGGTTTGTTTTGGGTGGAGTTGTGTGAGGGTGTTATGAATTGGAGGGGTTTTTTTTTTTTTTGATGAAGTTTTTCAGTGGTATGATGTGGAATGTGTATTAGGAATTGATTATTTTTAGTATGGATTAAGTCGGGTTTTATTTTTGGAGGGGGAGTAAAATTTTGTATATGTAAGCGATTCTAAGCAATAAAAATGAGTTGTTTTTTTTTTTTTGAAGTTTAAAGAATTAAAGCATTCAAAGGATTGTTATAGATCATGATTGAATGATATATTTTAAGTCGCTTAATTTAAGTATAATTTGTCATTATTGTTGAAATTCAGGGGAAGGACAAGCTCTCATGACATTTTTTAATAAAAAAATTTCAAAATATCTTACACAAACATCTACTACAGGATACGGTCTTATCTTTCGGAAGTTCGACTATCTTTTTAACCACCGCTGATAAGGCAAAAACTCCCAAGGAGTTCACAAGCACAAAACGACCCTTCACCGAACGACCTCCAACACACAACCACACCCACCCACCCATCGATCAACATCGACACCCTACAACAGAACCATCATTTCAAAGTGGTTATAATTGATCGAACAGAACACCCAAACGAAAGTGGTGACGATCGGGTGAACACAAAACCCGATCATCACCACTTCCATCAGTCGAACCCGACGGATTCGCTTCCCTGACAAAACCTAAGGAGTTCTTCGGCACCGTTTCCCATTTCCACGAGCTCATGCGGACCAGGTGCGAGCCACGACAGAAATATACAACTTCGAGCACGCCACACATGTAAAACACACACGATTCGTCAGCGGGGCCATTTCGTAAACAGTGGCACGGTAAACAGAGCCGTGTGGTCGGACACGTGAGAGGTGAACAACACGCGTTTGAACAGTTTGACTCGTACGTGGTAGATCGATTTTTTTTGATATTGTATGAAGTTGGTTGTTGTTTCAGGTGTCGGGCGTGCGAGTTCAATGAGTGGTTTTTTTGACGGTTGCGTAATTGTGCCGTTTCGTGGATGTGCTAATTGCTTTGTAGTATTTTGAGATTTGTAATTATATAATACTAGTTGACCCGGTGAACTTCGTGTCGCTTACAATCGCTGTTCGTTAGTCTCGCTAAAACTAAGCTGACCATATGTCCCGTTTTCGCCGGGACTGTCCCGTTTTTGTCGTGTCTTGTGATCGTCCTGTCGTTTTCGCATATATAAGACCTGTCGTCAACAAATGAAAGATCTTCGACTTGAAACACTGAATTATTTTTCATCTTAAAATAGCGCCTGTCGTCCCGTTGTTTCCGTTGTCATCACGCGTTCTGCACACACCGGTGTACCGATTGTAATTATCGTCACAATCAATACGTTTCCATACAAAATTAATTTCAAAAACACATTGAAAACAAAATGCCCCTGATTGTTGAAACCTTGTTGAATGCATCGGTTCCTATTGATCAAGTTAAGAAAAAATGTATGTAGTCTGTAGATTAATGTACGCATCATTAGACTGGGATGATTTTTAGTATTCAATTCAATTCAGTTTTCTTTTTAAATAATCAAACTTTTAACGAATTCCGGAAAAATCTTGAATTGCAAAGGATATTGCATAATTTTTTCATGTTGATGATTTATCTGTATTTTAATACGATAAATATAGTTACTGTTATAAGTTACTTTATCAAGAGTTTTTATCAGTGAGTTTATATAACAATCGCGTCGTTATACGGCCAAAGATAAGATTCTGAAAAATATTGAATCTACAAAATTCTGAATATTACATTTTTAACAAATAACACACATTTGACCCAATATCATAATGAGATTATGTTGTTATCAGCCTCGATGTCCCATTTTGAGAATGAAGCTTGCACAATGTTAGGCTTTTCGATTCTGAACGGCGGCGTTGTAATGACCGTCATTTTCCTGTGTAGAAATTTTTCGTATTTATTTATTGAAATTGCTCGTAAACAAAGTGTTACGCTTCGAAACATAGGGCTGCTGTTTATTTTCAAACTTTCCAACAAAGGCTCGTCTCTGGAGAGTTTTCCGGACATTTCCGACCAAATTATATTTAAAATGAGCATTTTACGAATATCATATCAAACAGAGAAGTATGACAATTCGTTTTCGGCAAATTTAGAGTGAAAGTATGCCTATTAATAAGAAGAAAGTCGTCGTACGAAAAAACGTAAAATTTCCCTTCGAAAGATGTGTTATGTGTGCGTGTAAAATGGTAAACTTTTGTTATTAAAATATTTGATTCTTTGAAACAATACATAGTAATCATAATTTTTTCCAGACACGTTACGAATTTCAAAATAACTTAGATTATTGTACTAGAAATATAACTGAAAATGATAATTTTTCTTATGCGTAAAGCTGACAATTCTAAAACCCGTCTTATGAATATACATGAAGACGATCTTTTACAAGAAAAAAAACCTATATTCTTCTATAGAACAAAACATCATATTACAATGAAAATTTTTTTGTAAAATCCCACATGCATATTCTAAAACTAAAATGTCAATTTTTAATTTTTCGTCCTAAATGTGGGACACACGAAAAACGCTGAATCTAAGCAACTCAAAGAATAGTTCTAACACTTTTTCACATAAAATCTACAAGGACTATAATGAAACGTTACTGTATCTAAATAGGGCATTATTTATTATCGATATAATGTTCAATATGATAAAGTTACAAACGATCGGTTTACATAACGTACAAACAACGCGTATCCAACACGTACTCGTACGTACGGTCAACGAACTTTAGAATTGTCTCTTTTATTAGATAAATCGTCCACGACCGGGTGTTTAGGCAATGTTTTGTTGTTGTTGTTGTTGTTGTCGCAACGGAAAGTCAATCGGTCATTTTTGTTCGGAGCGATTTCTTTTCGATGCAAAAAACGATCCATCGACGAAAGCTCCGATTCAAATTTTCTATTCGTAAACGTTTTCGATTTGAATATTTTATGATAGAAAGTTGAAATGGATATTGGGATGAACTGTTCGTTTTGTGCAATATGTATATTCGTGTTGAAAATGTAATCGTCTGAAATAAAATAGTTGAAAAATTGCGAAAGCAAAATGATCATTTTCGTTGAGGAAAATTCTGTGTTAATTATGAAATCGTTATGCTTTCGTGTTCTAATAATAAAATAAGATAAATATATACCAAAATATTCTTCGTGAAGAAAGTTGCCTAGCGTCGTTCTCTTCGAAGCGAAATCGGCGAAATCCGACGGTGAGAATTTACGTGAAAATACGACAACGAAACTCCCCACAGATCATATACAAAACGTACATAACAAACGATACAACGAATCCATTAACATTTGACACTTTCAGTGCGAATCGACGAAAAACAAAAAAAACCGCCAAATTCAAAATAACACTCCGCCAAACCCAAAAAAAAAATCCCTCAAAACCGAAACGGTCGGAAAGACGCCGCTTTTCGATCCTAAAGACGATTTGACGTTTCGCGCCGCCGACACACACACACACTTACACACGCACGCACACACACACACACACGTGCGACTCGGCGTTCTTCGTTCGGTGTCTCTTTTCGAATCGGCGGAATTTCGCGCGTCGTCAGCCCGAGCGAAAATCGCGTCCGGCGCGTTTTGAGGTTATGTGCGCGTGCGGGAGGCGTGCGGCTGACGCGAGAGACGCGCGCGACTCGCCCGCCGCGCCCCGCGGGCCCCGCCCCCGCCTCCGCGGGGCGCCACCCCGCCC
>JAOXNN020000027.1:3820757-3831778 GCA_028571205.2 Hydropsyche betteni | reverse complement strand
GGGGGTCATGGGGGCGCGGGGGCGTGTTCCCCGGGGTCGGGTCCGGGTTGAAGCCCCGTCGGGTGAGCGACCTTGGCCGGCGCATCCGTTGAGAGGGTTTCCCGCGAAAGGTGGACGTGGACGGAGAAGATCGCGTTTGTGGCCAATGGGGTTTGTGTGTTTTCGTGTTGGCTTCCCGTTGGTGATGCATTTTTGAAGGGTTAGGTTAGGTTGTGTTGGGCTTTTCGGGTTTTGTTTTGTCTATAATAGGCGTTTCCTCCTCGCGAAAAAACGGTTATGTTTTGGCGGGTTGATTGTGGAAGGTTGTTCGATTGAAATCGATGATGGGTTTTTTATGATGTTGTTCATATTATATGGATAATTTAATTTGAAATTTGAAAGTTTTATTTTATTTGAATCAGTTTTAGGATATATTATATTTAAAGTTCAATAACGATGGTATAATAGTTTGACAGATATTAATTTTAAAAATTCAATTGTTTCCAATGATCAATGATATACACATATATATAAACAGAAAAAAATATTTATTATTTAACATCAGTGCATTCGTTCAAATGAGTTACAAGTAGTAATTTTTTAAAAAAATTCTGAAACAGGTCAATGACGAAATGACATAACACGTCTTATATAACTGAAAATGTGAAAAGAGAATCTAGAACCTTACATTTTCATGGCACTATATCGATTTATATGAAAGTATTACATCTTTAATACATCGGTAGTATGAATGTTGAGAAAATTGGTATCTATATCGAAATAATTTACTGAAAAGACTTCGGTTTGATGTTGCGCCATAGAAGTGCATATAGTGGAAAAGTCAAAGAATGTTTTCAGTAGAATATTATTTCAAAAGTTTAAGAAAAACAAGAACTGAATGGAAATATGCAGTAAAAGTATTTCCAATATGCAATAAGCAAGATACGACGATCTCGTTACATTTCCTGTTTAATTTAAGTACATTTAATCCCAAGGAAGTTTCTTAATAAATATTTTTCATATTATTTTTGAAAATACAAAAACGGCAGGATATTTTCATTTTATTTCATTTACGTCTTTTATAATTTTATATTGCGTCTCGCTTTTGACGTTATCTTTATAAATGATACATCGAAAACCATTATAAGCAACGTTATAAATAATTTTATGAATAACACTTTTTTGAATCATAAATGAAATTATTTTATTCAACGGATAGATGGCACCATTATCTATGTAAAAACCGCGACGACAAATTTCCCATTTTTAAAAATACTTCTCAAATCATCCGATATTATATAAACGAAATTGAAAGAAAACCGATCAATACTTAAAAAAATCAATCGCAAAAAAAACTAATTACGAAACGTCAAAACGATTCGAACGCGCACATCCCGCGCGCCAATTCGAACCCTAGACCCAAACGCGTCGAAGAACGACCACAAACGGGAGACACTTCCACCCGAAAAAAAAAACGCAAAAACAAAAAAAAACACGTACAAAAACGATCGATACCAGCAGAAAAGCGCATAAAAATGAATGGGCCCTCGACAACGAACATAAACAAAACGAAAAAAAAAAAACGAACACCATCGAAGGAAATTCCTCCAGAAAGCGAATAAAAAAGCCCGACTTTCAGCGCGCAAAATAATAAAAAAAAAAAAACAATAACGGGGGGGAGGCGGCGGCCATGGCCGTATATCGATCGGTGTCGGCGCGCGCGCGCAATGGCTCCCGAATATATTAGACGAGTTGCGCGCGCCCGAATTTGCAATTACAACGCCGTCTAGGGCGAGGGGGGCGAAGGGGGGGTTCGGGGGGGGGTTGGCGTCGTTAGGTTGGCGGCGCTGCTTCGGCGGGCCAATCGCGCGCGAGCGTTCTTGGACCGGTCGAGGAGCGGCGGCGCGCGATTGGTCCGTCGGCGGCGAGGTCGTTAGGGTGGGGGGTGGCGGCAGATTTGAATGTGCGTTTGAAAGTTCGGTTCTTTTTCATGAACGATGGCGGATTCGTATATATATTGTATGAAGCGTTTTGTATCTTTATGAAATTGTAAGTTGAAAAATTATAAGATTGGCAATCGATGTGTTTCTTGACTTTTTAATTTAGTTATTTATCGCATTTGGTATATACAGCAACCCCCCTATAACGTCAAGATAGATTTCAAGTTATGGAGGGTTAAGGTTTTTCAATTTTAATTTTTTTTTTGACATTTTTATGTGTTAACTGCTTGTTTCAAATGCATTTGAAAAAAATAAATTTGAATTTGAATTCATTTGAAAGATATAGGTAGGGACGTTATAGAGGGGTTTACTGTATAGAATTTCATAAAAACATTTTTATGTATTTTAGATAAAATAGATAGTAAATTTAATTTTCTGACAAAATGGATAAATAACTAAAAAAATTTATATATGAAACATTATATTATAATATTTTCAGATGAATATTACAATAATAAAAAGCACTTCAATAGCGCTATTATAATATTAGATTTCAGTTAAAAGCTTTCAGTTATTGAAATAAAGAATGAATTTTCTTTGTTTATTTGAAACGTATTATATTAATTACACATATTAAGATGAAACATTTATTGTATAAATAATGTATATTTTTTTGGAAATAATTTCAAATTTGAGAATAAATTTGGTTCGTCATTAAAAAACACAGACATATTCGATTAATCAAATATGATAATGCTGCAGATGTTTTATATTTTAAAAACGAAATCGTTCAAATTAAATATGATAGTTTTTGAATAGCTTAAATGAAAAAATATTTGATTATATAAATTATGAGACAAAACGTATAATTTTAATGATACATGTATATTATATCCAAAATGAAAATGTTTCATTAATTTTAACCGAAATCAATTACAACGAATTATTTTCAATTATACAATATTGGAAATTCAAAAGTAAAATTATACCCGTAAAATTATACATCCTATGTGTTTTTATTTGTCAATTATACAAAATTTAAAAAAAAATGAACAAAAATTTTACAATGTAATTAGAAAACCGAAAATTTTCAACGAAAAACAAAACTCGAATTCAGCAAGCTTTTCAGGCTATATGCATTTCGCTGTAACGAAACTACGTATGCAAGTTTGCACCGAAACGTTCGATAACATCGTTAACGACCCGCCGTTACTACGAGTTAACGGCCGGAATTAGCACATCGGATATTCTAATAAATACGAAATTACGTCGTTTTAATGCGACGATCGTTACATTCTTTCGAAATACTTTGTGCCGAAACGAAATTCTAAACTCGAATAACATTAAACGGCCCAACCTTTCAATTTATAACAACCCTAGCAAATTTCAGTTTCAAATAAAATATTCCATGTTTTTTTATATAAAAAACAACATATAATGATAATACAAGTCTATAATTTTATTGAAAATTGGTATTGAATATATATTTTATAATGATACTTTTTTATGATTATTTTCTAAATGAGAATATAATAGCGTATTCTAAAAGTGTCTTACTATTAATTTTACATCAAATATGAATCATTCGTGATTAAAAAAGTATAAAAATTTTACATAACCGAAAATTTCTCTTGAATGTATTATTAAGATAATTTCACGATGAAAATTTTCCACTCCTAATCAAATCAGATTCGCATTTTCGGACTCGTAACACACAAATAACGAAAACTTCGAATAATGTAAGCGGTGTTAAAAGGCTTCGAGGGAAACGGTCGTGTCCCCGGGGCGGGTAAGCGTCTGAAAACCGCTTCGTACTTTCAGGGGGCGTTCCTGAAAACATTTCTGAATGAATGTTTGCACAATGAAACGTTCATACTTAACGAGTGTACAAAACGCCGAAGGAAACATGCATTATTTCCGCTTCAGAATAATGTCGGATGTAATGCACTTTTTAATTAAAAGGGTGGTTGGTTTTTTTGCTTTTATCAAATCCTTTAGTTTTTTTTAGAGTTTTAAGCAGCAAGTAACGCAATTAGTAGATTGAAAAAATTGTATTATACGGTTCTAATATAAAAAAAAAATAAGCAAAAACAGACTTTTCACTATGATGATTAAAAATGACAATATGTGCTGATATTATTTATAGAAAACATATAAAAGGCAAATAAACGAAGCCAGTTCGAGGTTTTTCAAAAGCAATATTAAAATTAGAAAAAAAAAATCAAATATATAACGACCAATTTCGTTTCAGTACAATAAAATATAATACAATACATTTACGGTGAATTAATTAATTGAGTCAATTCCGTTAATAAAAGAAGGTATATTTCCTCCATTTGATTTTCCTTTATAAACAGAAGTCGCAATAAATAACTTTTATAGAGAAAATGGCGCGTAAAAAAGAAAATTTTCGCACTAAATTACCAAACGTGGAAGGGAAAATTTCCGCTATTTCGTCGAATTCTTTTTTCGAAAATGGGAATTTTGTAATTTCATATATTTTTTATTGACACTCAAAGTGAAAAAATTCTCGTAAAGAAAAAAAAAGCTATGCGATACTAAATAAAAGCTTCAGATGTCGTTAATTTCATATAAAATTTATAAATGAGGAGGAAATTGTAAGATGAAAAACGAAAAAGCTTCAATAGGACAATAATATGAAAAAAATCTAACTATAAGCTTTTCAAAACGTTTGTGAAAAAAAGTAGAATTGGACATTTATTTGAAAAATGCTTTATCTTCTATAATAGCAAATAAAATAGAATTAAAAAAAATTACGTAACTTAAAAATCAGACTGTTCCATAATCAACGATAAAACCGGTAAAAGCAAATATTTGAACGAATACAAGATACGAACGAAACTCAAATATTATATAACACAGAAAGATACAAAATATTTGATACACAAGGTTGCGATTTCATCAGTATGTCTATTTTGATATCACACTTGAATTATTAATTTAAGTCACCTAAAATACTCAATTAAATTCAATCGATCCATACTGCAGAATTATCATAATATACATACATATTTGGATTAATCAACATATCAAATCGTAATAAAATATTTTTCATTTTGCATTAATAGATAACTCTTATTAATATAATATCATTATATCATTAGTGAGATTTTTTTTTTATTATTTTTATTTCAAAAATTTGAATAATGATTCGACAACAAACCACCTCAATGCAAAATAATCAATCTAACAATAAAAATACACACAAATCCTGAAAAAACCAGATGACTAACGCCTGAAAGTTTCCGCATACAAAAACAACACCGTGACGAATCGCCCGATCGTTTTTTGCACCGTTCCCGAATCGCGCGATTCGCCGGAAAAAGGTTTGAATTTCGCGCGGTTTCGTTTTGGCCACAGCGGTGACGCACGCCGGCCATGGCGCAATTCGCTCGGCGTAATTGAATGATGACCGCCGATTCGTCCTCGCGGTCCATTGACGCGAAGTTTATCCGTTTATGTCGTCGGGACGTAATCTCTCTCTCTCCGGCGCGTTGGCAACACTGATTTAATGGGCGCAATTTGATTCGGTCGCGAAATTTGAACATTTCGCCGGCTGGAAGTGTTTCGCAAATTTAAATTGATAGCTTTGATGTTTTTAATTATGCGAAAAAACGCGTGGATAAACGGGAAATGTAAACGACGTGAAAGAGACGCGTTTGGGAAAATGATGTAATTTTCGGAGGAAAATTTTACCTTGGTAAATTATTTGAAAAATACGTTTTTCGATGAAATGTAAATTAGAAAATATTTTTTAAGATCAAAAAAGCTTTAGTAGGTATGTTTTAAAATATATGTGTAGAATTATGATTAAATTATCCGAAAAGAACGTATGTAAATGTTTCATAAGAAATTAAAAATATATATAGAGCCACCTATGATCGAGTAGAAAAAGCTTAGCGTAAAATGACGTTACATTAACTATTAATTGAAATATAGTCGAGTGATAATATGAAAATTCATGAATGATGGGATTTGAAAAAAAAAATCATAAAATCATAAATAAAAAACAAGCAAACGTACCCCGCCGCCTCCTCTGCCTCGTCCACGGCCTCTTCTAGATTCTCCTTTGACCGTTTGGAGCGTGCCATCGGGACCAAAAATAAGCTATAACAAAATAAGAAACGAAAACTATAAGAAAAATCATAAAATCATAACACTACAAATGAACACAGCATAAGAGAACAATGATAGGACAGGAAAAGAAAAAGTAAGCGAAATCAAAAATTTTCATGATTTGAGTGACATCTATGGATGATACAAGATTTTATTTCAGCTGAGACACAAACCATTGATTAATTAATTTTTATCTAGTAACACAAAAATATGTTAATGTATGTAGATCAATAATTTTAATAAATTAATGAAAATATTATAAAATATTTAAAAATAATATATAATTAATTTAAAAATAATTTATTAGTTTATCTTTTCGTCGAGTGGTGGCGCACGAAACGTCACGTAAAATCAACAATAACAATGTAAACAAATCTATCATTTTGATAAAAAATACACGTTTGTCGTAAATAACGCACACGAGAATAAATAAATAACATAAATCATGCAACGCAAAAAACGTGAGAACTTAAAACGAGTGCGTTTGCATTTTTTTATATATGCATTTGTACACACGCCGATAGAACAATTACGATCATAGATCGATAACGACCCTATCGAATAAATTCACATACACACCGTTTTTATCACAATTACGAAAATATTGAGCAATTTGCATACGCTGCATTTGCATAATGAAGCGCGCCTTCCCGCGCAAAATGGCGGCACGCGGACGCCATTAAAGTGCAAAAACGCCACCGCACTATCGTAGTTAATACGCAAATTGATAATAGCACAATTAAGCTTTCGATCAATTCGCGGATACGATTATGACACGTGTGCTACAATAACAAATCGAGATATCGAGTTCTTGCGTCATCAAACATGCATTTTCAACACGAATCATCGGAGACTTTTGCGTCACGGATTCCGAATAGGATTTTCTCGAAATCGAAACTAATCCGAATTTTAATAAGGTTATAATTCATACGAGCGGAACCGCGGGAGATTTAGTCGTTTCACACAAGGGATGGATAAATTTAGGTATAAAATACAAACACACAGGAACGAAGGTGCGTTGACACACAAAAGGGCGGCAGGCAGCTGTCAAATTTCGAACGGGCAAAAAACGGGCCCTAATAAAAAGTGCGTCATTTCCTCGACCGATTTTGGTGTGTGTGTTTGTGTATGTATTTGTTTTTTACGTTGGTGGCGGTGCAGTGTTGCCGTGTGAAATTAAAATCGAACTGATTATACACGCCTTATTATATAAACTTTTAGAGAGTTCATAAAATAAATAAAAAATATTTTTCTAGAAATAGTACCAGTTTGTTATAAGGGTTTAGATCCATTTTGTAATTAAAACAAAATATATCGACTTTCATAGAAGTCCAGTTAAATTTAACCAGTAATGCGATACGCGTATCGAAATTAACCTCGTAAGAATATCGAACGTACGCGAAAAATAAACGAGAACATTTAACATACAACCCTTCACCGAAAGCATCGAATTACTAACGCGACACACTTAATTAATTATCAGAATACATACCCTTCAAAAAAAAACAGATACACGACTATATCTGACAACTACGAAAACGACATTTCCATACCAACTTTTTCCAACTTTTTCGCACAGGATAACGGTCTACCGGCCATATTTAATTATTTCGCACTCAACAAAGGACAGATACGTGAATAAGTCCGTATATTTTATACGTATAAATATATTTTAATGTATAAATAGAAAGAGAGGCATATGCGGCCAGTTAGGCTAACACCTGGCGCTTGTATGTCGGGGTAGCTGTCTGTTGCCACGCGCTCGCTTTTATTCGTCCTGCGATTTTATTATATTGAATTTTATAAATTAAAAAATGCATTTGATGTTATAAAGATTGTATATTTGTGTATAAGTAGATTTTAAGATCAAATTTTATATTTATATTTGAAAAAAATATATATATATATAGAATGTTCAGATTAAGTTATTGAATATATTCAATTATCAGAAATTTTGTATTTGAATATCAAAATAATTTTTGTTCAGTTCTAAATTTGATTAATTATAAAATAACACAATATATAAATTAATGTGAAAAACATTAAAAAATTGAAACCTATTCACATATGAGGGGTTCAGCAGTAAATAGTGCAAAGCGAGATTCGTTACTTTTGGAGATATTAAGAAAAACAGTTTACATGCATTTAGATGCAAATAAAACTAGAAGTAACCCGACACAGTCATCTTTCGATAGAACATGGAATTATTTATTAATTTCTGTACAAAAACTACTCATTTTTGTAATATACAAAAGAAACTCAATTTTACTCAATTGGCACTATTAACTGCCGAGCCCCTCACATTATAACATCAAAAAATTCCATACAAACATTCGAAATATTCAACGAAAACACAATCCAATCAACTTTCACAATGAAAACAGATCAACGCACCGATCGAAAAACCGCAAAACCGACAAGAACACGACCGAACAAACAAGGACCACCGTCGTATCCCCGAGTTGTCGCAGGTCAGGAAGACGAGGGTCCTCGCACGGCTCCGGAGGACCAAGGCCGCCGCAGACCCTCCCGAGCACATACACACAACACGAATTTCGACGAATTCAATCGTGTCGATGTGAGGGTGTGCACTTGGTCAGCCGGTGATGGGTGCATCGTACCGCGTTTCGAAAAAATGGCCGAGCACGCGCTCGAACATCTGTCGAACGGTTTCCTGTTGGCGCACTCGGTTTTCGGCCGATGTATAAATTGTTGTAATTTATATTTTTAATGGTGGTAGTTTTTAAGGAAAAAACCGCATCGATGTGTTGTGTGATTAGGGGCGGGGGGGTATTGTCGGATGAAATCGTTTCTGCGTTGCGCGTTTTGGTGATTGACTTTTGGGTGTGTGTGTTTTCGATGCACCCTTTCGGTTTGATGAATATTTATGATATTATAATTAGTTGTTAATTTAATCGTGTACTTTGATAATTTACGGTACAATTAAAACATTGATGTTTGAGTTTTTTGAATAAAAACGACTTACGTTAATTTTATTGTGGGTCTGTTCGTCGAAAAAAAATTAACGTGAAATTTTGAATTAAAATATTTAATTGCATCAATGGAAAATAATAACATTTGAATATAGTGAAGATTTAAAAAAAAAATTCTATTGATGAAATATAAGATACAAAATAATTTTATAATCGGATCATTTTTCAATCAAAAAATAAATATGATAAAAATATTGTACACATTTAACCCTTTGTGGCCCAGCGTACCGTGGCGGAACCGATAATTCATTGTTTTTTTTCCTAATATCTCAACAGTTCTATTTCGACACCACTTCGATTTTAGCGTTACCAAAGACATTTAGCGTTCGTTGGAATTTTTTATTATTTCGTTAACCCTTTCGGAACCGCTGAGGTGCTGGCAAAAACGTGGTGAAATGGTGGTTCCAGCTGGGTACCACTGGGCCACCAGTTAAAAAGTTTATACAGAGCTCAAAAATATTAAATTGTTTTTCAAAGTATGTTCCACTAAAAATGAATCATTAAAATGAATATGAGCCTAGAATAGTATAGCAAAAAATTCAAATCCAAGATTTCCCTTTATATAAACATGGGAAACGCGGATACGACGAACGAACAATAGACGACAACTTTCAACGCATTTTAACATCCCTTTCAAAAAGAATCACGCCAAATCAAAGGGGATGATCCGAGAAGCGCCCGGGCCGTCATCCGGCACCCAGAGGGTTGCACGACTTCTCCGAGGGTGTCCTCGACCTTGGCGGACCTTGAGCGAAAATTCGACCGAGATAATGCGAAATCGAGTGCGACATTACCGCCAGTCGACAATGAAGGGGAAAAACGCCGAAAGTCGAGGGTCGCTTGCCACCTGTCTGCTGCTAGGGGCGACAGACGCAGCCTCAGGTGGTTGGTTTTGCGAAAATCGGGGAGGATGGGCGGAAAATATCAGCGGGAAAACTCGCGAAAATCCATCCGCATGCGAGCTATATAACAGGTTCTGAATGCGTGAATATCGAACATGTTTAACACCAAGACTCTCTTCATATTATAACCTTTCTATCAAGGACTTGACGATACTAAAATTATCGACCGAACTTAATGTCGCTTAATTTCGTTGATCTATATAAAGACTTATTTATTATTAAACGTGTCTAATCGAAATACATAGGTCGTATGTTGAATGTATAATATACAATATACAGAAATTGAATGTGAAAATTCGAATTTTGGCGTATTCGCGCGGTTGACTGTAAGGAAATTTCGATGTATAGAAATCGATGGTGATATTGCCGAAATGTTGTGCAAAATCGAACTCGAGGATTATCCGCGAAATTGAAAATGTAATACCGATTTTATGCATTGCTTATACACGAGTCCCGTGTTATATAGATTTTCTCAATACAGGCGATTGATGCTTTCATGTTTTTTTTGCGAAAGCAATATATATAAAGTGGTGTAACGTGAAATAAAAACGATATTTTTCATTCCGTCGAACGTCGATGTTCAAATTTTCGGATTGCACTTTCAAACACGACTTTTATTGATGACATACATCATGTCTTCTATTCATTAAATGTGACATTCTCGTTTTTCAACAAGACGATTAATTACAAATGATTACAAGACGTGTCGTCTTCGTACGAGACAATTTAAATTGTCGTCGCAATCAAAATTGATAATTATTAAAACGCGTTTTTGTGCGTTGAAATTTCGTTACATTTTTAATTATCGGAAGCGTTTAATTCGAACGAACGTACATACATTTCGATCGTCATTAAATGATAAATAATTAATACGCATTATATTATTATGTACCGAATACACCTGCCGATGTCGATGATGTTGCCATAAAAAGCTCCATTATAAATGATGGAAATGCTAATAAAAATTGTTCGAAACACGTATATATTTTATTCATATTAATTTTTAAATAAATAATTTGAATTATTATAGAATTTTTCATTAAAAAAAAAATGATATATCAATCAAATAC